>ML327117.1:0-26718 GCA_005239505.1 Nicotiana paniculata
GGCCGCGCCAAGTGACAAGCGCGCATGTGCCTCTGTCGCCCCCACCAATTTCCCTCGTGAGCGACCAGCCACAAGCAGCTGACAACGGACCTGTTTCTACCCCTGTAGAAAATTAAGTCCCTTTTCCTGTATTATTAGAGTAGTTTTCATTCCATGTACTTTCATTATGTTTCTCTAGCATATTTTAGTCTATTCCTGTAACTAGAGTTTATTTTTTTTAAGCATTATTAGAGGGGATCAAGCAATCAAACATTTTCTAGCAAGCAATTCTCTGTACTGGTGTCTCTCCCCCTCGACACCGCATTGCTCTCTTTGTAACANAGCAACCACCTTGACATCGGTTGCTTAGCCTTACGTCGCCCTTCCAAAGAACATCAGGAAGGCGCCGCGTAATAATATATTTGCTTTGGCAACAGTATCTCTGGGCAGAATTCATATAAAATACTAAATGAAACCATAGTAAAATTTATTGAAAAACCGTTCCAATGAAATGCTCCATGAACAAATGCCAAAGAATGCATACCAGACAACACACTGCGAATGCTTCGAGGATGTATATCAATATTTCTCCATGAACCACTTTTCAGCACAAGAATTTCAATAGGTACTACGAGACCATCATCTGTGTTCTCGACAATCTTAAGGATCTTATAGCCACCACAATTTGAGTCATAACCCAATCCCAAACAAGAAAGTACCTCCGTCGGTAATTTTGGATCTGGAAGCACTATTGATTCTCTTGTGGAGGGATACCATAGCAAAATTATGCCGTGTTCAACAATATTATCATAAACCTCCATAATAGCTGTGCCATCACCACGACAACGTACAGATTTTGCAAGACTGTGGTTCAGAGTTTGAAGGGCAATCAAGTTTTTGTACATCCTCAACTGTTGAACCTACGATAACGGACAACAATTGATTCTAAATAGATCATCCTTGGGAGACATTTGGCAAATAAGAAATTTTTGGAATTGGGATCATTCTTGGAATTATTGAGATGCTTCATCGTAAACTAAGGGTAAGAGATCAATGTTTTCCAAATATTTTGTAACACTCCTCAAATTTATTAAAGTTTCTAGACACGCTAATTATATAATTAAATTATTATTATTATTATTATTTTTCTTGCCCATAGGAATATATATATATACACACACACACACACACACACACTTAAATAATTGGATATACAATTAGAAAATTATTAATAATTTTAATTTTATTAATTATTAAATATGGGTATCATTAATTATTAGTTAAGTTAACTAAAAAAAAGGGCCTAAAGCTCATAAAGAGCTGTTGAGCAAAATAAGGCTTAAGGCCTAAAAGAAACGTAAAAGGGGTGCAAAGGGAGAAACAACAGAAAACGCAAGAAACATAACAACGTTCTATTTATGCAGAAAACGCAGGCATTAAACAGAAAATCGTAGGGTTCTTTATAAACCACTAATTCTTAAACTCGGGTATGTAAAATTTCCTATTTTCAATTACCCCACAGTAGTAATAGGTAAGAATTGAATAGTTAATTCCTTTCTTTCTCTATATCAATAATAGATTTCATGTTTAGGGGTAAAACTTTAAAATTGATTAAAATGTACAGGTTATTGTAGAATCGATTGTTTGCCTGGTGTCAATTGGACTGGGGCATACGTATTGGCTCGAGAAGTTTTGAGGTGAGTTGATATAACCCTTTATTATGGTTTAACTCACAAAAGTATGTATACAAGGTGTTTGATGAATTGGCTAAAAGAGTAAATATGTACTTAATTGAAGTGACTGACTTCCTATTACACTACTAGAAACACATGGTTTTCCCACAGCAATATCACTGAGAAACCGGTGGGAAAATTATTTTTTTCCACTGCATTCCCATCGAAACAGATCACTGGGGTAACGCATGGTGGGAAATATCTTCCCAGGAAAGAGGTGGGAAATTTCTCACGGATTTTCCAGCGAAGTATTAATAAGGAAATTAATGAAGTTTTCCACCAATAATCAGTGGAAAATATTATTAGCAATTTTTATTAATTTTAATGCATTTAGCCAAGGAAGTGGGAAAAATGCATGGGATCTAAAAATAAATTATGATCTTTCCCACTACTAACCGTGAGAAAGGTGCAAATTCTGAAAAATAAATTATGAACTTTCCCAATAATATCAGTGGCAAAAATGCAAATTTTGAAAAAAAAAGAATGAAATTTCCCACCGATATCCGTGGAAAGATGCAAGTTCTGTAACAAAAATGACAAACCTTCCCACAGATTCAGTGGGAAATCTGGAAAAAAAATTTGTGCACAATGCTGCTTTTTATAGTTCACCACCTGCCAAACCAAAGATACAACCACCAACAACCTAAATACAATTAAACATTCACACAAATTCAGCATCTTCAGATCTATTTCATTATAAACCAACCTAGCTTAGAATTATTTTAGTTAAAGTTAGATGATTTATTTTGATATATATGCATAAATTTTCAGATTTTATTGTTATTATTATATGCCATTTTCATGTTAACAATTCATGAAAAAACAAGAATATTTAGAAATATTTTGAATGTTTATTTCATTCTTATGCCATACCTTACATTTAAGAATTATAGAATATGTATGTTTGAAAGATTTAGACTTGAAAAGTCACAAGAAGAAGTTTTAGAAAGAAAATTTTTTTGGGAGTATCCTTTATTCTGAGAAGGGGTCATCGTCCAGGCCGAGGGTCCTGACCAAGGCATTGACTTCCTGAAACTACTTGTGCCAAAGTAGGGAGCACACGAGCCGAGGGTCTCGTTGCTGAGAATTCACTTAGCCAGGCTAAGGTATGATACATGAGCGCTGAGAACCATGAAGCGAGTGGCACCTCGTGGATTGGGCCTATTCAATCAGGTTGGGATCGAACACGTGCCGATCACACGGTGACTAAGACAGAAATAGGTCAGGATAGTTGGAACTCCCAAAGTATAAAGAGAAGTTTTTTTTATAAGAAAAGAATTTCTTTTAGAATATTCATAAACTGCTATTATGCAATCTATTTTTTGAATTGTTCCTAGAAGCGTTATAATTTCTATGCATTTAAATTCTTTGCTCGTAATGTGTATTGTATTAAGGTTTTGTCCCCAGTCGTTGATACTCACTGAGTACAATGGATGGTACTGACGTTCTCTTTTGGGAACCTACGTTGGTCTGCGGTACAATGTAGGAACCAGTCTTGCAGGAAAGCAGGCTACAGTTTAGGACTTCCCTCCCTTCCAGTGCTATTGGTGAGCTCCGCTTTTGTTCGTGGAGTATCCCTTAGAGTCATATTTACATAGATATTTCTTTATTTACTTAGAAAAATAGCCATAAATCTCATGTCCTGAGCAGTGCGTCAGTTTATCAGTAGAGGCTTCATACACACAGTCGGTGGGTTAAGATTGAGATGTTTTTGATAATAACTTAGCAGTATTTCATTGTTTACTATGAATAAAGTTCTGGAGTTGGTTTATTTTATATATTTAAATTAATTAAAAGTATTTGGATATAGTATTGCCTTATTGTGTATAAAGTTTGAAGTTATAATAGATTTGATAATCTCAGATGGTTCGCTCGGTCATGTTTAGTGATCAGGTGTCGGTCACGACTTGTTTAGAAAATGGGTCGTGACAAACTTGGTATCAGAGCCTCAGATTTATGGAGTTCTAGGGGTCTATGAAGCCGTGTTAGTAGAGTCTTGTTTATGGGTATGAAGCGCGCCATACTTATGAATAGGGGGCTACAATCATTTAGGAAAAGTGTCATTTTTTTCATACTTTAGATCGTGCAGTAGATCCTACCTATAAGAAATTATCTAATGTATTTGTTTCTCCAAAACTCGCAGAAATGGCTCGTACTCACAACTCTGACATGGACACTCAGGATGCTTCTAAAAAAACTATTGCTACTATTGTGGCTCAAGGCAGAACAAAAAGGACTTCAACTCAGAAAAGGAAGGGTAAATCCACAAAGGGGGTTCAAGTACCCTGGGTTGAACAGGAAGAAGGGGTGGAGCATGATGATCCAGTGCCTTAGGATCCAGTGTCGCCCCCAACAGCAGCCCCGGCTCAGACAACTATATCTCCAGAGGTGGGTCAGATGTTTAATGTTGTCAACAGTGCTATGGAGATGTTTAAAGCCTTCATGGCCAACTAGAACGAGAGAAGAGATGACATTCCACCTCAATCAAATAGGCAAAAAAATTTTTGAAGTTGAGTCCTCCAGTGTTCCATGGTTCTATAGTTGATGAAAATCTATTGTTGTGGTTGGAGGGTGTCAAGAAAGCCCTCCGAGCGATGAAAGCATTTGATGATGAAGTTGTGGAGCTGGCCGCTTACTAGCTTAGAGATGTGGCTGGCGCTTGGTTTGAGATGTGGGAAAAGGAAAGAGATGAAGATGATGGTTCTCCTACTTGGGAAGAATTTGAAGAGGCCTTCATGGCTAACTTTATCCCGGAAGAGGATAGGGAAGCTAAGGCTACAGAGTTCGAACAACTCAAGCAAAGGAATAAAAGTGTGCAAGAGTAATACATGGAATTCATAAGGTTGGCTAAGCATGCTCCTCATATGGTTCAGACAGAAAAAACAAAGATTCGCAGGTTTGTTGACGGTTTGGCTTACCACATTAAGGATACGACATCAGCTGCAACGATAGGGATGACAACCTTCTCCTCTGTTGTGGGATTCGCCAAACACTTAGAAAAAGACAGATAACAAAGGAGAGAAGAAAAAGAGCATAACAAGAAAGCTCGGATAATGAACATGTTTAATGGTACATCCAGCGGAAGCGGAAGGGATTCCTCTAATAAGGGGTCATTAGCACAAGCTCAGTTCAGTCATCAGTCAGGTGGTGGGTCTTCCTTCAGACGTACTCAGAGTTATGGAAACCAGTCTCGCCAGAATTAGAATTTTAGGACATCATCATCACATATCCAAAGTCATGCCGAGCAACATTCAAACCAACAAGGTCTTTATGGAACCTGTAAGCGGCAACATTCAGGTCAGTGCAAGTTCTGGTTTCATGGTTGCTATCATTGTGGAGACATTGGTCATATAAAGGCCAACTGCCCAAAGTTGCGACGTAATTTCAGTGGTGGATCAACTCATCCTTCTAGTTCCTCAACTACTGCAGTTGCACCACCTCAAGCTCGTGGTTCTCATAATCAGACCGGGCAGGGGGCAGTAGAGGTCCAGATCGAGTTACTCAGGGAGGGGGACAACCCCCGTTTGTTTGCTACACTTGATCGTCAGAGTGCATAGGCATATGCAGAAGTTATTACATGTATACTTTTAGTCTGCTCACGTAATGCTTATGCAATAATGGATCCAGGTTCAACGTTTTCATATCTGACTCTATATTGTGCAATTAACCTCGGGTTAGAACCCGAACAACTTAGTGAGCCATTCCTAGTATCTACTCCAGTTGGCGAGTCAGTGAAAGTTACAAGAGTCTATAGAGGCTGTATAGTTTCAGTCCAAGGTCACAACACCAAAGTCAATCTCATAGAGTTAGAAATGGTGGATTTCGATATGATCATGGGTATGGATTGGTTGTCTTCCTGCTATGCCATGTTAGATTGTCATGCCAAGATAGTCAGGTTACAATTTCCCAGTGAAGAAGTCTTAGAGTGGAAGGGTAGTTCAGCATCGCTTGTAGGTAAGTTTATTTTTTACCTTAAGTCACAACGAATGATCGGTAAGGGGTGTCTCGCCTATTTGGCTCACATCATTAATCTAGAATCAGAACCACCAGCTCTTCAGTCTGTGCCAATTGTTAGAGCATTTCCAGAAGTTTCTCAGATGACCTTCCCAGACTTCCTCCTGAAAGAATATAGACTTTAGCATTGATCTCATGCCAGGCACTCATCCCATATCTATACCTCCTTATAGGATGGCTCCAGCAGAACTTAATGAGTTGAGAGAAAAGTTGAAAGACCTTCTTGACAAGGGCTTCATCAGTCCGAGTGTTTCACCGTGGGGTGCCCCGGTCCTGTTTGTCAAGAAGAAAGATGGGTCTCTCAGAATGTGCGTCGACTATCGGCAATTGAATAAAGTTACCGTTAAGAACAAGTACCCACTTCCAAGAATTAATGATTCATTTGATCAACTTCAGGGTGCAAAGTACTTTTCAAAAATAGACTTGAGGTCGGGGTACCATCAATTGAGAATCAGAGAAGAAGATATATCTAAAACAGCCTTTAGATCTCGCTACAGGCACTATGAATTTCTAGTAATGTCCTTCGGCTTGACAAATGCTCCAACTGCATTTATGGACCTCATGAGCAGAGTTTTCAAGCCATTTTTTGATACTTTTATTATCGTGTTTATAGACAATATTTTGTATACTCTAAGAGCAAGGAAGATCATGCAGAACACCTCAGAATAGCCTTGCAGACCTTGAAAGAGAATGAACTTTATGCCAAATTTTCAAAAGGTGAGTTCTGGTTGCAGTCAGTGGCATTCTTAGGCCACGTGGTATCTAGTGAATGCATAAAATTAGATCCTCAGAAGATAGAAGCAGTCAAGAACTGGCCTAGGCCGACAACGCCAGCCGAAATCAGGAGTTTCTTGGGGTTAGCTGGCTACTATAGAAGGTTTGTAGAGGGGTTTTCCGCACTTGCAGCTCCATTAACTAAGTTGACTCAGAAAGCAGTTAAGTTCCAGTGGTCAGACGCTTGTGAGCAGAGTTTTCAAGAGTTAAAGAAGAGGTTGACCACTGCACCTATGTTAACCTTGCTGACAGGTTCGGGTCGGTTCACAGTGTATTGTGATGCCTCTAGAGTGGGTCTCGGTTGTGTTCTTATGCAAAATGGAAAAATTATTTCTTATGCTTCCAGGCAGAAGAATCATGAAAAAAATTACCCCACGCACGACCTGGAGCTTGCAGCAATGGTGTTTGCATTAAAGATATGGCGATAGTACCTTTATGGCGAGCCATCTGAAGTGTTTACAAATCACAAAAGACTCCAGTACATTTTCAAGCAAAAAGAATAAAATTTGAGACAAAGAAGGTGGCTCGAGCTATTGAAGGATTATGACATCAATATTCTTTATCACCCGGGAAAAGCTAACGTGGTAGCAGATGCACTTAGTAGGAAGTCAATGGGTGTCTTGGCCCATCTTGCGGTATAAAGGCGAACTTTGGGTAGAGAAATTCAAAAACTGGCAAATTATGGAATTAGATTGGATGAGACCGAAGAAGGAGGTATAACTGCTTATGACCTAGCGCAATCCTCCCTTGTTGCGCATGTTAAGGCTAAGCAAGACGAAGATCCGTACTTAGTGAAGTTAAAGGAGTCAGAAACAAAGAAATCACCGCTTTCACTCTAGGAAGTGACAGAGTTTTGAAGTTGAATGATCGGTTATGTGTGCCTGATGTAGATGGTCTTAGGAAGGCCATAATGGAAGAAGCTCACAGTTCGAGATACTCTATCCACCCAGGTGCTACCAAAATGTATCTAGATTTGAAAGAGTTGTATTGGTGGAAGGGCATGAAGAAGCAAGTAGCAGATCATGTGGCTAAATGTTTAAATTGCCAGCAAGTCAAAGCCGAGCATCAGAAGCCTGGTGGCCTAGCTCAAGATATAGAGATACCACAGTGGAAGTGGGAGATGATTAATATGGATTTCATAGTAGGTCTGCCCCGCACATACCGTAAGCATGATTCAATTTGAGTTATTGTAGATCGACTGACAAAGTCCGCACATTTCCTACCAATAAAGACGACAGATTCTGCAGAGCAGTATGCGCAATTGTACATCAAAGAAATAGTCTGATTGCATGGTACTCCAATTTCAATCATATCTGATAGAGGCCCTCAGTTCACGGTGCATTTCTGGCAGGCATTTCAGAAAAGATTAGGTACCAAGGTCAATTTGAGCACCACTTTCCATCCACAGACCGATGGTCAGGCAGAAAGGACCATTCAGACACTCGAAGATATGCTGTGTGCATGTGTTATAGATATTGGAGGTAATTGGGATGATCACTTGTCACTTATAGACTTTGCTTACAATAACAGCTATCAAGACAACATTGGTATGGCTCCTTATGAAGCGTTGTATGGGAAGATATGTAGGTCTCCAGTGGGTTGGTTTGAATTAGCAGAGGTGCCGCTAATTGGTCTAGAGTTTGTTTTTGAGGCTTTAGAGAAAGTCCAGCTAATAAGAGAAAGACTAAAAGCGGCTCAAAGTCGTCAGAAATCCTATTCTGACAAGAGGCATCGTTACTTAGAGTTCATGGTTGGTGACAAGGTGTTTTTGAAAGTTTCACCAATGAAAGGAGTTATGAGGTTTGGTAAGAAGGGGAAACTTAGTCCTATATTTATTGGACCTTATGATATAATAGAAAAGAAGGGAAATGTGGCTTATGAACTAGCTTTGCCCGTTGAGTTGTCCTCTGTTCATCCTGTCTTTCATGTGTCTATGCTTAGAAAGTACATTCATGATGAGTCGCATATAATACCTGCCGATACCATAGAAATTAAAGAAGGCTTGACTTATGAAGAGGTACCTATAGAAATTCTCGATAGGCAAGGAAGAAAGTTAAGAACAAAAGATATAGCATCGGTAAAAGTTTTGTGGAGTAATCATGATTCAAAAGAGGCTACGTGGGAGGTCGAGGAAGATATGAGGAAGAAATATCCATATTTATTTGAGGAAAAAGGTATGTGAACCTAGGTTTGGTTTGACATATATTTTATTTATTAAATACAAATTAACATGTGTTTATGTCCTTGCTAGATTATACTTAGTTGTTGAAGTAATTTAGTTTTTGTCAGAGCATATTTAGTTATTTAAGAATTTAGTGCCATGCCAGAGTACCTTTAACTCATTAAAGTGATTTACTTTTGCTAATGTGTTGTGCTTTAGATTCTTGTTGGTTATTGTTGTACCTCCTTGCCGGAGTGTGAGTAATTAATTTATGAATTGTGTGTGGTGCCTATGAATGACCCGTTATAGTATATTTGGCTGTTGTTGGTGTAGTTGTGGTATTTGTGACAGGGATATTTTTATTGGATAGTCCAATTTACAAGGAAAACTCTGCCGAAATTTTGAAAAATTTAGGGAATTAGCCAAAATTTTGAGTCCCTTGGAAGAGTGAGTAGTGCTAAGAAAATTTAAGAGGTTAAAGGACCTAAGGAATGATTATTAGCTTAAGAATAAGGCCCTAGAAACATTCAAGGACAAATGTTTTTAAGGAGGAAAGATTGTAACACTCCTCAAATTTATAAAAGTTTCTAGACACGCTAATTATGAAATTAAATTATTATTATTGTTTTTTTCTTGCCTATAGGGAAATATACACACACACACACACACACACACACACACACACATATATATATATATATATATATATATATTTAAATAATTGGATATACAATTAGGAAATTATTAATAATTTTAATATTATTAATTATTAAATATGGGTATCATTAATTATTAGTTAAGTTAACTATATATAAAAAAAAGGGGAAAAAGGGCCTAAAGCCCATAAAGAGTTGTTGAGCAAAATAAGGCTTAAGGCCTAAAAGAAACATAAAAGGGGTGCAAAGGGAGAAACAACAGAAAATGCAAGAAACAGAACAACGTTCTGTTTACACAGAAAACACATGCATTGAAAAGAAAATCGTAGGGTTAAGTTAATTGAATTTTTACGAGCTAACAAAGATTTCTTTTCTTGGTCGCACTAAGATATGACAGGTATATCACCGGAGGCGATGACTCACAAACTGAATGAGGATCCATTACACCCACTCGTCAAGCGGAAGCAGAGAAAGAAAGGTGTATACGGTAGAAACCCAGCTCGTCTGTTACATGAAAAATTGGGGATGAAACATAATGGGTTGAAGATCGACCCTGGATTCCATCAAACCTAAGAACGAGGTTAGAACACACGTCTTAAAGATTATCGAGTCTGTAATTTTGGAACTAACCCCGACTCTGAATTAGCTCGAGAAAACATTATAGAATCAAAAAACAAGCGCAACATAACCTAAACCTATCCGAAACTCACCCAAGCCCTCGGGGCTCCAAACCAAACATGCACGCAAGTTCAAAACATCATACAGACTTGCTCGTGCGATGAAATTATCAAAATAACATCAAAAACTATGAATTTAACCTCAAAACTCATGATTTTCTCAAGAACACTCAAATTTTCTAACTTTTCAACCGGACGTCCGAATCACGTCAAATCAACTCCGATTCTCATCAAATTTCATAGATAAGACTTAAATATCTTAACTTGTACCGGGTTTCGGAACCAAAATACGGGCCCGAAACCAACGACTTCACCCATTAATTCATTTCTTTATTTTCTGTTAAAACCAGCACAATAATTTTCTTCAAAAATTATTTTCTAAAGCTAGGGACCTCGAAATTCAATTCCAAGCAAACGTCCAAGTCCCATATTTTACTGCGAAGCTACCGGGATCGTCGGAACACAGATCTGATTCCGTTTATTAAAAATGTTGACCAAAGTCAACTAAAAACTAAAATTTAACTCTAAAATTACTATTTCTCATATTTCACATAAAAGCTTTCCGGATTCACGTCCGGACTATGCACGTAAATCGAGATAATTAAAATTAGTCTTTTTAAAGCTAATGAGCTTGTAATGGAGTCTTAATTCATAAGATGACCCTTTGGGTCATCACACATGAATGCTCTGTTGACATTAGAAAGTCACATCAAAGACAAGCAACGTCAAATGTGATTAGAGATTACATGATTGACAACTTAAGAGACATAACTACTGAAGTAAAGCCTAAATTTCTTATTTCAAAAATGAGAAGATCATATGGGATAGATGTTGGTTATGGAAAAGCATGACGTGCTATTCAAAAAGGGATGTCTTTATTAAGAGGCACAACAGAAGAAAATTATGAGCAGCTGCCGTCATATTTGTATATGATCGAACAAAAAAATCCAGGTTCATATACTAGTATTAAGAGATGCAGAAAACAGGTAAATATCTTGCAATTGTGGCATCAGATATGCTAATATCCTTTAGTATTCATCTTGTCATATCGTAAAACTAAATTTTATTCACTTTTCAATGTAACAGGTTTGTTTATATGTTTTTTATGTATGGGGCGTCAATCTCTGGGTGGAAGTATTGTAGACCACTTATTGTTGTTGATGGAACATTTCTATAAAATAAATATAGAGGTGTTCTATTAGTGGCAGTTACAAAGGATGCAAATAACCATATTTTCCCTATAGCATTTGGGGTAGCGGATTCAGAGAATAATGAATCATATGAATGGTACTTCAGAGAATTAAGAAAAGCAATCGACATTCGTAAAGATTTAATGTTTTTGTCAAATCGACACAAGGCCATTGCAAATGGAATTGCAAAAGATTTCCCTGAGTGCTACCATGGTATTTGCATATATCACTTAGAGAAGAATCTGAAGCAAAGAAGAGTGAGAAACACTGTAATAAACCTGTTTCAAAGTGTTGCACGAATATACATTCAATCAGAATTTGACGACTTTATGTCCCAAATAGCTGTTGTTGATAAGAAAATATTCGACTATTTGATGGAGGAACCACCAGGAAGATGGACTCGTTCACATTATCCAAGACGACGATATGATATGTTAACAACAAATATTGTTGAGTCAATGAATAATGTTTTAAGACGTGCAAGAGAGTTGACACTTTTAACAATGATGGATTTCATACAAGAAAAATTGCAAATCTGGTTCTACGAAAGAAGGACAGCAGAATATTTCGTGAATTATCAAACTGGGCTGAAGCAACATTGGAAGACAAAATTAAACCAACTTTTACATTTAGAGTATTGCCCATTGATCGACTAAAATTCAAAGTTAAAGAAGGGGGTATGGAATTTATTGTTGATCTAGACAAAAGAGTATGTGATTGTTCTAAATTTCAGCTAGATGAGATACCTTGTGAACATGCAATTGCTGCAATTGACAGTATATATCAAAAGAAATCAGCTTTCTGCTCCTCCTATTATACAAGAGACTTTTGGTTGAAAACATATGAAGAGCAAGTAAATTCTATAGGTGATTCATCAACATGGGTTATACCAGATAATATTAAATCAGTAATCACTAAGCCTCCAGATGCAAAAGTTATGCTGGGAAGAAGACAGAAGAATCGACATGTTTCCTGTACAGAATTCAAGAAGGAATCAAGATGCGGTCGTTGTAAAAGATATGGGCATAACAGAAATAATTGCACAAATTCAGCAATAGTGCATCCTTATGCAAGAAAATAGAAAAAAAATGATGATTGATTATATAGAATAAGGTTGCATACACTTATTCAAAAAAGTGATTGTCATCTAGAACAATTTATTGGGCGATTCTTGTTTCTCAAAATATTATTAGTGTCAATTTTTTTTGTTTCTTAATCTGAAGTCAAAATGATCGTAATATTTTTTTCTTCTGTAACAACATAATTTGCTGGAGTTATATAAATAATTTTTGTTTTCCTGAAATCCATATATCTATCAAATTTTATATCTAATACCGATCCGATATAATATACTGATCTAGCATTTTTCTCTGTTTTTGAATCAATAGATACATCCAGTACTATATACTGGAGAGTTTGGTATTTTCACATATCTGTGATCTAGTATACTTACTCTGCAACTCATTTCATGGAATATAGCAGTATTCTGTGATCTAGTATACTCATGCAGTAAATTATACTAAAACAATATAGTATAGTGATCTCGTATACTCATATAGTATATTATCAAAATAAATTACGCAACGATTAGAATATTGCAACATAAAACTAATGAGAAAGTAACAAAATTTTCAAAAATAAGACGAACTACTGAACAACCAAAAAAACGTAAATTTTAAAATACCACAAATATTTGAACACTAACAGTACGAAAATCAAACTTAAAACTAACGAAATAGCAACAACAATGAAAATTCAAACATATATTAGTAAAAGCAACACTTACCCAGGCAAATTTGAAGAAATTTGGACCTAAACCAAAACAAAAATCGAAGAATCTGCTGTCACCAAAGCGAAATCGGTACGATACTGTAAAAATAAAGAGAAGAGAGATAAAAAAATGAAAAGTAACTAAAACAGGCTGTTAAAAAAGATAAAGGGCAATTATATTATTTATTAATATATTTTAAGTTAAAGTGACTAGAAATTGATTGTATTTGCGATGGTGGCTATTTTTCAATACCCACCCGTAAAAATGACTACGCCATGCCATTTTAACAAAAAAATGTGTAAGATACTATCTAACATTTTAACAAAAAAATGTAAAAATGTTAATACCAAATTTTAATTTGGATCATTTGGTTGACCAGTCTTGCGAAAGTGGAATTTGGGCCATCAGGTGGGAGGTCTTCATTTTAGTATGGGTTTTGTACAAAAAGACTCGCATACGAACCCAATATAGAAGGAACACGGCCAATTTAATGTTTATTTTTTTTAGTCGGTATATATACATTATATACTGATTATATATTGTTATACATATATTATATATGAATTGTATATATATTATACATTCACCGGCTATTTATAGTTTAAGAAATTAGGTGAATGACTATATGGGTTAATTCTTCCAAAATTTAATCTTTTAGGATGCCAAAAGAAGAAGAAGAAAAATTATCAGTGCATGCCAATCAAATTTGCACCTGTATCTACGGTCTAAGAGGAGAAATAGTATTAGACAGATTCAGGGGTGGCCCGATGAGTTTTGTGGCCTAAAGCTAAATTTTATGAGGGGCCTTCATTTTTTTTAAAAAAAAGAAATTATTTATTTATTTGAAGTATATTTTTCTAGCATTTCGTAGATGCAAAGTTATTAATAATTTTCTATTAATCAATAACTCCTAATAAGTCTTTCTTAATTGACAATAGTATTAGACAGATCCAGAGGCGGTCCGATGAGTTTTGTGGCCTAAAGCCAAACTTTATGAGGGGCCTTAACTTTTTTTTTAAAAAGAAATTATTTATTTATTTGAAGTATATTTTTCTTTTCGTAGATGCAAATTAATAGTTTTCTACTAATCAATAACTCCTAATAAGTCTTTCTTATTGACAATATAACTAATCCATTTATTCTTTATTGAGACATTGTTTATCTTGGGTGAGATTTTATGAATTTTAATTTTGAAAATTTCTTTCCGCTGAAACAACGGAAACAAGAGTTATTACCATTATTCCATATGTAATATAGGCATTGAAAAAAGAATCAACTTTTTTTTATTTCAAAGAGTGTATCAATTAAACTATTATCTTCTAATTATACTATTTTTCTTAATATTTTTAATTCCGAAAATAAATCTAAACCATCAATCTCAAATTGATTATTATGCTTTAAGGAATATTCAAGATTAAGGTAATAATTTTTCAAATTTTCATCATCTAGTGATCTTAATTTTTACCGCTAAATAGAAAATCAAATTTATTTTCATATGTTTCGAGTTGTTCAAATCTATTCTGAAGTGAAAAAAATAACCGTGTCTACTATGTATAAAATAATCAATTCCAAAGGACTTAAGATTTTGAAAATTTATTATTAACATTTTCATCAAATTGTTATTTCCTATATATCGTACGTTGCTTATGAAATTCGGGTTCAATATTCATTTCAAGTGCAATTTTCTTGGCAGAAATCATAGCAATTGCAAATCCTTCTTCTCTATACTTGTTAAAGAAAGAAATCAACTTTTCACTTCACTGAACATTTAATATTATACATAACCTATTAGGTGTAATAAAAAATAGGGCCCTCATAAAATATGAGTCCTAAAACAATTGTTTTTCTTGCTTTACGAAAGAGCTACGACAGATCAGATTGTAATAAGCTAATCAAATTATCCTCTCAAGAATTTTATCGATGAAGGCTAGTATGCAAAGAATTGAGTACAAACTTTGAAATTGAGATTATTTGCAAACTTTATTTATTTTTCATTTGCCTGCATGAAAAGATAGTTTTACGTCTAGAAAACATTCTAGCTCGAAGTAGTAATGGTCAAAACTAGTGGTGACAAAATGGTTAAAAAAAGTAATTAATTACTCATATTATCCACTAAAAAAACGGGTTGGATGATGAACTTTTAAAAAACTAGTCTAATATGGATAAAAATCATATTATTCATTTAGAAAATGGATAACAATGGATAATTAATGGGTTTAACTTTTACATTTGTAGAGCCTCAAATTGGGAGTTCCTCAAGTTTGGAAGACTAGGAATTCTACCAAAAATGATCATATTCAAGAAGTCATGGATAATATGGTATTATCCGCCAGTTAACCCATTTTTTATCCGTATTTAATAAAGGTCGGATTGGATAAATTATTCGTTGTTTCATTACCTGTTTTTAACCCGAACCATATCTAACCTAATCCACCCGTTTATCACTCCTAGTCAAAACCAAGTCTTACCCTGTAGTTGCAGATGTTTCTATGAAATTTGAATAGTGGTCAAGAAATTAGGGGTATTCACATCACCGAGCTTAGTTACTAAATGGCTGCTTATACTAGTTTATTTTCCATAATTGTGAAATCAGTTGTATATGTACTGAATAATGTACAAAGAATGTTGAGCTGAGCAGGTTCTAGTTTGGTTATGTTTTGATGATCGACAAATGAAGAGCAACCATGAGTAGCAGATGTCAAGTGAACCAGGTTTGTAGCATGATGGAATTAAATGCTGATCAGAATTATATGTGTAAGTTGAATTCCAGAAAGAAGTTAGTTCATGCGCAACAAGAAGATATATTGGATGGAGGAATTCGTGCACTAAAAGAATTTCTACAAATAAGGAATAACTTGCGTGAAAGGAAAGGGTAATTAATTGTAACAGCCAATAATTAGTTAGTTAGTGGTATATTTGTATAAATACAGTAGTTAGTTAGTGGTACTATACATCTATTCATTCTTATTCTTTGTCAGCTAATAACAAAGATTACATCTTTCCTTCATTTCTTTTTTTTCTAGAATCTTCAATTTGTGCCATGGCTGAAGCTCCTTAACGTGGTATCACAACGTGGTGCTCGATCTCCTTAAGCTCAACCGTGAGATAACTTGAATCATTCAACTATATCGAAGCATCCTTCCATCGATTTGATTGAGCCATTTTTTCAACACAGAAATCTCTCTGCTCGACCTAGGGTTTGTGAATTTTTTATTTTCTAGTTGAATCATGGGCAAATTGTATCTAAGCTTGTGTGAATTTGATAAAATTGTAAGGATTTCTAGTGAAGCGTTTGCTGCTGTGACAATGTCAACCAATGAAGAGGTAGTTGGCTCGCCTGTTTCTGCTTCAATGTCTACCGAACTCGTCGATCATAATCATCCTCTATATATTCCTCCGTCTAATACTAAAGGTTCTGTTCTAATTTCTATTCAGTTTCAAGGTTCAGAAAAATATTCTATTTAGAGTAGATCTATGAAAATTGTATTGCATGGTAAAAACAAGTTAGGCTTTGTTCTAGACACTTGTAGGAAAAACAGATATGATACTAGTTTGGATGAACTGTGGGATAGATGCAATGCTATTATACTTGCTTGGATAATGAACACAGGTTCACCAAGCCTAATTAGTTCAGTGTTCTATGCTTCCGATGCATACACAATGTGGGAGGATATTAAGGAAAGATTAATAAGGATAATGCATCTAGGGCTTGCTATTTGCTCAAGGAACTTGCCACATTAACTCAAGGCATATCCTCTATGTCTGTGTATCATACTAAACTGAAAGAGTTGTGGATGAGTATGTAACTTTAAATCCACCACCTACTTGCGGTTGTGCTGAATCAAGGAAACATGTAGAGCACTATCAGATATAGAAACTGTATCAGTTTCTCACAGGGCTAAATGAATCCTATGAGGATGTAAAGAATCAGGTCCTCATGACTCGACCCTTGCCTAATATGAACCAAGGTTATTGTATGATAGTTAACGTGGAGAGTCAGAGAGTTAATGGAAAAGGTGTATATGTTGAGGGCAATGAAGCTGCTATGATGAGTATTAAGGTGTATGCTGGAGGTTACAATAGTAGAGGACAGACTAACAATAATCCTAATGGAGGTTATACAGGTGGATACAATGGTGGAGGACAAACTAACACTAATTCCAGTGAAGGCTATAGACCTAGAAACTCATTTGGTAAAGGTGTTGTTTGGTGTGACTACTGTAAATATGAGGGTCACACTAGAGAGAACAATTTTAAGCTTCATGGCTATCCTTCTGACTTCAAAAACAAGAGAAAAGGAGGGGCACAAAATGACCAGGATAACAGTGTGAAAAGTTCTGGTGTTCCAACTTCAGAGATACAGGGTCAAGGATATCAGACACCAACTTTTCCAGCTCACTCCTTTACTCAGGAATAGTACCAGCAGATTCTGCATTTGTTGAAAAATGATAAGGAGGCTGAACCTGTTGCCAATGTTGTCCTTGTAGGAACAAAAGGTAGTAAACATGCATGTATGACAAGTTTGATGCATAGTAACTAGATTATAGACATAGGAGCAACAAACCATATGGTTCATAGTTTGCACTTGCTAGAGAAGTATGATGAAATACCATAAAATGCTAGGAGTAAAGTTCATTGTAACGACCTGGCCGGTTGTTTCGAGAGTTATAGCCCCGTTTGCCCCATTTCTGCTTCTTTATGTGTTATTCAGCTGTATTGTATTGTATCGGGTTGGTTGGTTCGGGTCCGGAGTGGTTTCAGAGTGGAATAAGACACTTAGTCTCCTATTTAGAAGCTTGAGTTGGAAAAAGTCAACTGGATATTGACTTATGTGTAAACAATCTCGGATTTGGATGTTTATGGTTCATTTAGCCCCGTTAGGTAATTTTGGACTTAGGAGCGCATACGAAATGTAATTTGGAGGTCCGTGCTAGAATTAGGCTTGAATTGGTGAAAGTTGAAAATTTAGCGATTTTGGTCGGCAATGGAAAATTAGATATCAGGGTCGGAATGGAATTCTAAAAGTTGGAGTAGGTTCGTAGTGTCATTTGTGACGTGTGTGTGCAAAATTTGAGATCATTCGGACGTGGTTTGGTAGGTTCCGGGGTCGTTTGTGAAATTTGAAAGTTTAGAAGTTCTTAGTCTTGAATTCGAGGGTGATTTGGTGTTTTGATGTTGTTTTGGGTGATTTGAAGTTTTAAATAAGTTCGCATGTTGATATATGACTTGTTGGTATGGTTGATTGAGGTCCTGAGGGCCTCGGGTGTGTTTCGGGTGGTAACAGATCAATTTTTGGTGTTAGGAGATAGCTGGTTTGCTTGTTTCTGAAGCTCATGGTGTTTGACGCACTTGCGGAAGGGAAGCCGCAGGTGCGAGGTCGCAGGTGCACGTAGGAGTTCGCAGGTGCGGGCAGTGAAACGGTGGACTGGATCTGTAGGTGCGGTAAGGTGGTCGCATCTGCGAGCCCGCAGGTACAAGACCTGGGGCGTAGATACGTAAGTTGAGGACTTAAGTGGTTCTCGTAGGTGCGAGGTTTTGACCACAGGTGCGGTTCCGCAAGAGCGGATATTTTAGCCGCAGGTGCAAAATCCCTAGGCAGAAGTATAAAAAGAACACTTCACGAATTTTGGTCCATTTCCACCATTTTCAAGTCGATTTTTGGAGCTTTTGGAGTGGTTTTGAAGGGAGATTCAAGGGTTTTCAGTGAGTTAAGTTTCTTGAGCTCTAATACTCCTATCTATGGTGTTCTCCTGGTATTTTATCAATTAATTAGTGGAAATTAGGGGTGAAAATGAGGAGTTAGAGTTTGGGATTTTGGAGAGTTTGATGTGAGGATTTGGGGGACCAAACGGTGTCAGATTTTGATAAATTTCGTATGTATGGACTCGTGAGTGAATGGGATTTCTAGTTTTATAATTTTGTCTTCGAGACGTGGGTCCGGGGGCCGATTTTGAACCAATTTGGGGTTCTTAGTCTAATTAGGTGTTTTTCTTGTGGAATTCATTCCTTTAGCGTATACTGATGGTATCAACTGGTTGTGAATAGATTTGGAGAATTTTGAGTCTGAATCGAGGGGCAAGAGCGTAGCGGAGTAGGATTTGGCTTGGTTTGAGGTAAGTAATGCTTCCAAACTTAGTTATGAGGGTTCGAAACCCCGAACTATGTTTTATGTGATTAGTATTGAGGTGACGCACATGCCAAGTGGCGGGCGTGCGATCATGCACCGTGAGAATTATGGCCTGGACGATTCCATGGCAACATTTAATGACTCTATCCGGTTAATATACATGTTTCGTCATGTGTTGAATTAATTGAGCTGTAAATTATGCTTGATATCATGTTTTATTCTTTGTGCCTGTATTGTGGGAACCTTAGCAGTCGTTTATTGTTGTCATCTCATTATTTTCATTCATTATTTCATACTCAGTTATGATCATGCATCGTTATATCATATATCAGTCTCGGTAATTTATTGATTTGTCATATCATTTGTTCCGGGTTGTTTTCATGACATTGTGAGCCCGTGGTGAGACTGGAGAGGTTGATGACTGAGGCCTAGAGCCTGTTATGAGTGGCAGTTATGGGATCAGGTTGCATGCCGCAGTGATTATACTGATGATTTTGATAGTGCTTGGGCTGTAGGAGCCCCTCCGGAGTTTGTAACACACCCCCAGTGAGCGCGGTTGATATGATTGAGTGATGGATCTTCCCTGGAGATGGATCTTGTCCTAAGTACTTATCACCTGGAGATGGATCTTCTCCATAGGGCTGGATTGCCCTTGATCCTCGGTACCGGGTGATATATGGTCATGTGTTGTGTATATATATTCCGGGTGGATCTTCCTTGGGCCGGTTGAGCCATATGCAGTACTGAGTGGTTGAGATATCGAGTGTGAGGGCATTTGAGGCTGAGATTATGGTGCATCATTCTCATAATATGCATTGTCATGTAGAGGCGGTAGAGTTATCTTCAATACACTGTTCGAGATTGCTTTATTTCCGGTGATGAGTTTGCCTAATTTGTTTTAAGTGCATCTCTATGTTTTTGTACATTTATCTTCATGTTATTTGTACCGGTTGAGTTCGCCACTATCTTCAGTCCATAGTTTGGACCTGTTACTTACTGAGTTGGTGTACTTACGTTACTCCCTACACCTTGTGTGCAGATCCAAGTACTTTTGGACACGGCGGCGGCTGCTGATTCTCTGTGTTGGAGTTGGAGACTATTGAGGTAGCTGCATGACGTTCGCGGACCTCGATCTTGTCTTCCTTAGTTCATTTTACTTTGATGTTTAAGTTAGAGACATTTTGTGGACTATGTCTTGTATTTTTAGACGCTCATGTACTCAGTGACGCCCTGATTATTGGGGTAGTTGTATTATATTATTGGGGTAACTTTGTGTTTACAAATTTGGCTTTTATTTATGTTTAATCATTCCGATATTAAAATTTAAATGATGTTTTTATGAAATTTAAAGAAAAATGTTGGATTTAGGCTTGCCTAGTTTCGCGATAGGCGCCATCAAGACCGGGTAGATTTTGGATCGTGACATTTATTTACCAATAGGGGAACAAGTGTCTCTTACTCATACTGGTATTTCTTCTTTCTACAAAAATAAAAAGGTTCAGAACATTCTCCACATTCCATAGTTTAAATATAATCTCCTCTCAGTGTCCAAACTCAAAAAGGAGTTGTAGTGTCTAACAACATTTTACCCCGATTTCTGTATCTTTAAGGAACTCTCAAGTGGGAAGGCGTTGGGGATTTTTAAGGAAGAGTTGTGTCTGTACATTCTCAAGGTAGAAGACAGAGCAATACTCAATCACCAAGGCACTCATTCTAATTCAATTGTACATACCATTCCAGGTGACACCAATAAATATAGTAGTCTAGAAAACAATAAGACTTGTGTTGTATCTTCTTTGTAGCATCAAAGATTAGGTCATGCTCCTTTAAAGGTTTTGAGATATATATATTCTTCGCATAATATGCAGCTGAAGGAACATCATTGTACTGTGTGTCCTATAGCTAAGCAATCAAGATTACCTTTTTCCTACTAGCTCTTCTTGCTCTAAATATACCTTTGACATTGTGCATGGTGATGTCTGGGGACCCTATAGGGTGCCTACGCATGATGGCAAGAGATATGTTTTGACCTTGGTAGATGATTACTCCAAATATACCTGGCTATTTTTACTGCATACTAAGTTAGATATTGTTGAGGTGATCAAAAGCTTTATAGCAATGGTCTCAACACAGTTTGATCATAGACTCAAATGTCTAAGAACAGACAATGGCACAACGTTCTTTAATGACCAGAAGCAGACCTTGTTGAATACTCAAGGTATAGTACATCAAAGTTCTTGTATATATACCCCTCAACAGAATGGGGTCGTTGAGAGAAAGCGCGGGTCTATCCTAGACATGGCTAGAGCACTCAGGTTTCAAGCCTTCTTACCCTTAAAATTTTGGGGAGAATGTGTCTCTACATCAGTCTACCTTCTAAATCATTTACCTATTGTACTTCTATTAGGAAAATCCCCCTCTGAGAAGATGTTTCAAAAAGGTCCTTCACTACAACATCTGAGAGTGTTTGGCAGCATGTGTTATGCCACTAAGAAAGGGGATAAGTTTTGCCCCAGAGCAATTCCATCTTTTCACATGGGGTATTCCTCATCTCATAAGAACTATACCCTCTATGATCTGTGTTCAAAAAGGTACTTTGTTAGCAGGGACACTGTGTTCAAAGAAGAAGTGCTCCCTTTCAAGCATATGTCCTATGGTGCTTCTCCCTTATTTCTTGTCTTGGAGTTTGTAGAACAACCTACACAACCAGTTGTTTCCTCTAATGATTCTTCTTCTGCTGATGGTGAGTTTCCTGCAGCCTCGTCTAGCTAGCACTCTACTAATGAAGTTGAAACTTCCTCTTCTTCTATCTCAGCTCCTCTAAATCATGTCAGTCTACTCTATCATCACTAATTTCCCCCATGTCTCAGTTTGTGAACCATATGCTTCTTCCATAGCACTCAAAAAGTCATCAAGGACCACCAAGCCACCTGTGTGGCTAGCAGATTATGTGGTTCCACTAGCTAAGTCTGCATATCCTATGTCAAACTATGTGGCCTATGATGTTTTTCTCTGCCTATCGAGCTTCTTTTGCTGCATTCTCAGCTATTTTGGAACCCAAATCCTTCTTAGAAGCCAATAGGGATCCCAAGTGGGTTGAGGCTATGCAAGCTGAAATCACAACTCTTGAAGAAAACAACACTTGGTCTATTGTTCCTCTTCCTCTTGGAAAGGTTCCTATAGGTTGCAAGTGGGTGTTTAAAGTCAAATAAAAGTCATCTGGTGAAGTGGAGAGATATAAGGCCAGGCTGGTGGCCAAAGGTTATAGTCAACAAGAAGGATTGGACTACACAGAAATTTTTTCTCCTGTCGCTAAAATGGTTATTGTGAGAGTTGTGGTTGCATTAACTGCTGCTTCAAGATGGTATGTGTTCCAAATGGATGTTCACAATGCTTTCCTTCAAGGAGATCTTCTTGAAGAAGTGTATATGCATATTCATGATAGCTTTTCATGCAAGGGGGAGTGTCAGCATGTGTGCAGATTGCATAAGTCACTCTATGGATTAAAACAGGCACCTAGGAAGTGGAACCTAAAACTAACTGAAGCTCTTATAGATGTGAGATTTTCTCAAAGTCACTATGACTATTCTTTGTTCACTCAAAAGATGAATTCAGAGTTAGTAATCATTCTTGTCTATGTAGATGACCTTCTAGTGACAGGAAGTAGTCTAAGACTGATCAAAAAAGTCAGAAAGGATTTGTAGGAGAGGTTCAAGATGAAAGATCTTGGTGCACTGAAATACTTTCTAGGGATTGAGTTCTCTAGATCTCAGGAAGGAATTGTTATGTGCCAAAGGATGTATTCTCTAGAACTAGTTTCTAAACTAGGCCTAGCAGGTGCAAAGCCAGCAACAACACCTCTGGAGTTCAATCACAAGCTCACATCCATTGAGTTTGACAAATAACTATCAGATGCTGGATCTACAGTTGATAAAGAACTTGAAGACAAATGAGGCTATCATAGACTAGTTGGAAGGTTGTTGTACTTAACCATGACAAGGCCTGACATTGCCTTTGTGGTTCAAGTACTAAGTGAGTATATGCATGAACCTAAGGTTTCTCACATGGAAGTTTCCCAAAGAGTGGTGAGGTACATAAAAACTACTCCTAGACTTGGACTGTTTATGCCTGTAAAGGTAAGCAAATCTTTGTATGCATATTGTGATTCTGATTGAGGGGCTTCTGCGGAGTCAAGGAGATCAGTGACAAGCTATGTAGTGAAATTTGGTGAAGCATTGATATCATGGAAGTCAAAACAATAGGGAACTGTGTCTAGGAGCTCTGCTGAAGCTGAATTTCGAAGTATGGCCTCTACTGTAGCAGAAGTGGTATGGATAACAGGACTCTTGAAGGAGCTAGGAACTGAACTGGTTTATCATATACAGTTGCATTGTGATAGCAAGGCTTCTATAAAAATTGTAGCTCACCCTATTTTTCATGAACGAACCAAACATATTGACATTGACTGTCATTTTGTGAGAGAAAAACTCGTTCAAGGTCTGATTAAAACTCAACACATCAGAACAACTGAGCATCTAGCAGATCTGTTGACTAAGGGTCTATGCAAGCCATAACATGAATATCTACTAGACAAGTTGGGAATGAAAAGTGTAGTTCATCCCTCAGCTTGAGGGGGAGTGTTGAGTATAGTGGGGCCCAACTATTTATTAATTAAGGGTAATTAGTTGTAACTACCAATAGTTGGTTAGTTAGTGGTATGTTTGTATAAATACAGTAGTTAGTTAGTGGTACTGTACAATTATTCATTCTTCTTCTTTGTTAGCTAATAACAAAGATTACACCTTTCCTTCGTTTCTTCTTCTTCTAGAATCTTCAATTTGTACCATGGCTGAAGCTCCTTAACAATTTTCCTTAACAAAAATATTCTAGGTTCTGGAGCATTAATTTATTGGAGAAGGAATTCTGTCACCCTCATTCCTATATATAGAGACCTATTGATGTCGCCTACACCTGATGCTATTTACGTAGATCAAGTATTCACTTTTGACAATAGCAAATACAGCAAGAAGGTTCTCTTAAATGATTCAAGTTGCTCAACTAAAGAACCTATTCCAGAAGACAAAGTTGCTAGTTCTTTAGTTATTAATTTGAGTCTGTTGTTGTTATTGTAACGTATTTGCTTTTGAGAAGTGTAATCATAGGTTAGCACATAAATTTTGAGTTTTTGTATTAGCTTCCTAAACTAGAGTTAGTTTGGGAATGGATAGCTACAATTAAGCTGATTGTAGAGTAAGGGTATTAGAGTTAGTTTTCTTGGTTATAGAGTTGTAATCTAAAACTACTCTTTGAAGTTAGTGGAGCTTTGGAAAAAAAGCCTATTGGGGTGGGTCGTGGTTTTTACTCTCTTGAACAAAGAGGTTTTCTTTGTAAAAATCACTATGTTGTTCAATTTCTGCACTTCACTTTATGTTTTCTTTGAAATCGCCAAAATCGGGCAAGACACAATGTTCTTGTGTCTGAGTGGACTCTAAAATATAACAAGAAGACTTCAAAATGCAAACACTTTTTAGTTTCCCACAGTCAGTCTTTATGTTATTCAATGTAGGTTATAATTTCAGCAAAGTTTAAAGCTGGATATGAAATGGAAAACTCAAAACATCATCATAAATCATAAAAGTTCTTGGTTGAAGCACCTATATTATGTGACATAAAAAGAGGACCATTGCAGCATTTCCATTTTAGATACTGAGACAAAAGACGTTTCAGTTTTTCTTTTAAATTCTTTAATATCATTTCCGGTTTAAATGTAATTTCTGAGAAACCCTAGCAACACGTAGAATGCATTACTCAAATCAACAAAGACCAAGACTCCAGGCACTAAATCACTTTTTTGCTTTTAATTTTCAATTATTGGACCTAGTGAAGTGATCTTTTAGCATTCCATTTGGGGGCATTTGCATCTATACCCGTTTTTTGTGTCACGTTTTAACTTGTGCTCGCTTTGCAAAAAAATTTGCAAGTGTACCCGCTTTTTCGCATAACTTCAGCATACGAGGCTAAAGTAGCAAAGACAATCATGCAAAACTTCAACATTCTAGTAGCAAGTGTGCTGAACCAAGTGTGCTTAAGTTTTTTATTGTAATTGATGAACTTAAGCATTGTAGCTGAAGTTTTGTTCTCTATTTGTTGAAGTTTTTGTTTAACATGTGCACGTCTTAACGCAAAGCTTTTGTTTGTAACTGCTGAAGTTTTTATTTTTGTAACTGGCGAACTTCAGCTCTAGAGCTGAAGTTGCTGAAGTTTTGCTCTCCATTTGCTGAAGCTTTTGTTTAACTTGTGCACGTCTTAACGCAAAGCTTTTGTTTGTAATTTCTGAAGTTTTTGTTTTGTAACTGGCGAACTTCAGCTCTGATAAACATATTTATGGAAATCATCCCATGAACTGAAGTTCCATAGCAGCACCAACAACAGCAGAAGAAGAAGAAGAAGAAGAAGAAGAAGAAGAAGAAGAAGAAGAAGAAGAAGAAGAAGAAGAAAACGAAGGAGGAGAAGGAGGAAGATAAATGGGGATGAAGTTATTTAAAAAGTGGGTACAAGTTAAAAGTTTTTAAAAAAATGAGTATAGTTTAAATGAGGGCGACCAAATAGGGCGCCCCATGCAATTTTTACTTCCATTTGTCTAGTCAGTTTCACTGTGATTATTGATCAGAATTTTGTTACTGCTCATGAAAGGTGTAAATTTACTTTGTTTTCTTCTTCTTCTTGGAGCTATTTTAGATGGATTTTCCTGTGTGCAAATCAGTGCTATAAATTCAGGCATTCATTGCACTGAAAGTGAGAAAATTGCTCTAATCAAGTTCACACAAGGTTTCAGGAATCCATTACAAAGCATGTCGTCGTGGATGCTCGAGGAAAACTGTTGCAAGTGGAAAGGTGTTGAATGCGACAACAGAACTGGACACGTGATCGCTCTTGATCTACACAAGCAATTCTTGCAAGGTGATTTTGGTGCTTCTTTGCTTGTCTTGCCTCATTTAAGACACTTAGACTTGAGCCAAATTGATTTCCTTGGGGCACAGGTTCCTGAGTTTATTTCCACTTTTAAGAACCTAGAGTATCTCAATTTTCGAAAACCAAATTTAGGGAACCATTGATCAAATAGAAAAAAATGGGATGAGGAAAGGCAAAGCTATTAATCTTCCTCTGAGGTAGAGGTTAAATTTCACCTTCAAGATTTCGATTAATTGAATCTCCCGCCCCTACTTCTACTAAAGCTAGCTCCCCCTTCATCGTCCTTTTTTATTTCTTAGCTGCGACTTCCTCTCTATACACAATTCCTTTTTTGTGGGTTGTGCTGTAATAAGAAAGATCTTGCTATGACCATACCGATTCTCTCAACGCTCTCTCTTTTTTTCGCCAGTTAACTATTTTGATTCTTTTAGTGTGGGCTAAGACTTTTTGCTTTTCTTTCTATTGATTGAGACCTAGCCTCTCTCCTTTGGTTCGTAGCCTTGGGGTTATACACTTTTCCTTAAGGCAGAGGTTTTGCCCCGCTAGGAAAGAATGGAACTTCAAAAACATGTACTCCATCGAAGGCAAAGAGGTTTCAGAGACCCTAGAGCTAGTTCAACTTGAAGACTGTCTTTTTCTCTATACGGAATTCCTAGGAGTCCAC
>ML327118.1:349-11861 GCA_005239505.1 Nicotiana paniculata
TTTCATCTCCAATTCACCTACACATAAAATAAACCCCATTAGGCACATACGACGTGTATTTTATCCTTAAAGCACATAAAATGCAAGGTATATAATGCTTAAAATCATGAATTCTAGCCACACATCACTTAGTCGAGCCTTTGAAACACCAAAAACAACATGAAAACACTAAAATTACATCAAATTCAAGCCTACAAACATTTAAACTTCAAAATTTCGCCAACTACGCCGAAACCAACAGAAACACCTCTGATTGACCTGAAATTTTGCAGACATATTCAAAATGACATTACGGACCTGATCCAACTTCCGGAATTCTTTTCCGACCCCGGTAGCCTATTTTCCACTACCAATCGGAAATCGCGAAAAACTAACTTTCGCCATTTCAAGCCTAATTCTACACCAGACATAAAAACTTCATTTTGAACACATTCCTAAGTCCCAATCACCTAACGAAGCTATCCGAACCTTAAAATCTGCATTTTGAGGTCATTCACCAATAAGTCAACTCTCGGTTCACTTTCTCAACTTTTAGGCTACTTTAGGAGACTAAATGCCTCAATTCTCACCATGACCACTCGGAGCCCAAACCAACTGACCCAACACAACAAAAACAGGCTATAAATATATAACAAATGGAGAACTAGGGGAAATGGGGTAAATCTCACGTAACGACCGGCTGGGTCGTTACATATACGGGATGACCTTTTGGGTCATCACAACTATACACCTTTTATATGGATGTAGGTGGTTCCGCAACAGGTAGCTCAGACCGCCGATAGTCCTGTTTCCCCTTCATACCTTCAGCATATCCGGTGAGCCCCACTTTCTCTTGGGGCCATGTGTAGTCTACATCATCTTTTTGTATATGTTATGTCTTTTAAGGTATAGCCGGGGCCTTGTTGCCAGCAAGTATTATGTAAATCCTTAGTACTCTTAGAGGATCTGTAGACATTATGTGGGTTGTACATATATGTATTTTGGGCGGTAAATGTGTTTACTAGTAATCATGGTCCGAATCGGAATTATTGTATGTTTTGTGATTGACAAATGTGAAAATGACAAAGGATAACATGAATTCAAGTAGAAGATTCATGCTTAAACTCTTGCTAATTCATGTGGAATAATGTATATTATAAACACGGGGTGATGCGTTGGGTAGGAAAGGCAATCCAGGTCCGCTTGACCGGGATCATCCGGTTTGGCGCCGGTGTCGTCCCTCGATTTTGGGGCGTGACAACCCTGTTGACCGTTCTCATGATGAAAAAAATATTTCAAGAGGAATTGTTGGTACATCAGGTTCCGTGGTGCTTTCGTTGCATAGTGATAATGCTTTTAAATTATTAGATGTGGATGACAGCAGTACCCCTATAACTGTACTTCCTGTCAGTAGTATTCCAAAAACGAATCCTCCATGCTTTTTGAATTAAAACCCTCTTGAAATTGCTCCAGTTGATGAAGAAAACTATATCAAAACTGCAGAGAATAAAAACATTAGGAATAAGAGCTCTTCGCGAGAGAAATCTGGAGATGTTTATTTGAATGTGAAAATGCGGCAGAGAAATAAGAGCCTTTGTACGTAATAAAAGAAATATGGATTAACCGACATAGTTTTGTTCTGCTATAATAACTATAGGTCAAATTTATACTATTAACTCACCAGTATCCAAGCACGCACTTTGCACATGTATCTCATAAGTAATTATAATACATATTAAAAATTAGTTGTAAAAATTAATATTCATGCACATTTTAACAACATTTGATTATGTCATAAATAAAAATTTTACTATACAAAATATTAGTGTTATTGCAATTTGTACACTTAATGAGAACATCCTTATAACTGTACCACAATCCAGTAGCATTCCTAAAAAGAATCATTCTTGACTTTTTAATCAAACCCTGTTGACCTTGGTATTGTTCATGATGAAAATACTATTTCAAGCGGAATTGTTGGTACATCAAGTTCTATGGTGCTTTCATTGCATAGTGATAATGCTTTTAAATCATTAGACGTGGATGAGAGCAGTACCCCTGTAACTGTACTACTTGTCAGTAGTTAGAATCCTCCTTGATTTTTAAATTAAAACACTGTAGAAATTTTCCCCCTTTGATGATGAAAAGTATATAAGAAATGCAGAGGATCAAAACATTAGGAATAAGAGCTCATGGCGAGAGAAATCTGGAGATGTTCATTTGAACGGGCGAATAAGGTAGAGAAGAATGTAATAAAATAAATATGGATTGACCTACATAGTTCCAGTATATGGACACGCGCTTTGCACGTGTATCTCGTATAAGTAATTAATAAATATATTTTCAAGATCAGTTGTAAAAATTCAATATTCATGCATAATTTAACAACATTTGATTAAGACATAAATGAAAATTAATTATACAAAGAATTAGTGTTATTGCAACTTATACACTTAACGTGGACATCATTATAACTGTACAATCATTCAGTAGCATTCCTAATAAGAATCATTCTATCTTCTTAATCAAACCCAGTTGACCTTTCTCTTGTTCATAATGAAAATAATATTTCAAAAGGAATTATTGATACATCAAGTTCTATGGTGCTTTCGTTGTATACTGGTAAAGCTTCTAAGTCATTAGACGTTGATGACAACAATACCCCTATAATTGTATTGTTTATCAGTACTACACCAAAAAAAATATTCCTCCTTGCCTTTTCAATCAAAAGCCCGCTGAAATTGCTCCAATCGATGATGAAATCTATATCAGAATTGCAGAGGATCAAAACATTAGGAATAAGAGCTCATCGTGTGAGAAATCTGGTGATGTTCATTTGAATAGTCGAATGAGACACAAAGAATGAGCCTTTGTATGTAATAAAAGAAATATCGATTGACCTACATAGTTTTCTTCTGATCTAGTAACTATAAGTAATTTCCTATGCTACTAAGTCACCCGTATATGGGCACGCGCTTTCCACGTGTATCTCGTATAAGTAATTAATAAATGTATTTTCAAGATCAGTTGTAAAAATTCAATATTCATGCATATTTTAACAACATTTGGTTAAGACATAAATGAAAATTAATTATACAAAGAATTAGGGTTATTGCAACTTATACACTTAACATGGACATCATTATTACTGTAACACCGTTCAGTAGTATTCCTAATAAGAATCATTCTTTCTTTTTTAATCAAACCCTATTGAACTTTCTCTTGTTCATGATGAATTATTGGTACATAAAGTTCTATGGTGTTTTCGTTGTATACTGACAAAGTTTCTAAGTCATTAGACGTTGATGACAGCAGTACCCCTATAATTGTACTTCTTATCAGTACTACTCCAAAAACTAATCATCCTTGCCCTTTGAATCAAAACCCCGCTGAAATTGCTCCAGTTTATGATGAAAAGTATATCAGAATTGCAGAGGATCAAAACATTAGGAATAAGAGCTCATCGCGAGAGAAATCTGGAAATGTTCATATGAACGAGCGAATGAGGCAGAGAAGAATGAACCTTTGTATGTAATAAAAGAAATATCGATTGACCTACATAGTTCTCTTCTAATCTAGTAACTATACGTAATTTCCTATGCTATGAAGTCACCAATATATGGGCACGCGTTTTGCACGTCTATCTCGTATAAGTAATTAATTAATATATTTTCTAGATCAGTGGTAAAAATTCAATATTCATGCATATTTTATCAACATTTTACTAAGACATAAATGAAAATTAATTATACAAAGAATTAGTATTATTGCAAATTATACATTTAACGTGGACATCGTTATAACTTTGCAACCATTCAGTAACATTCCTAATAAGAATCCTTCTTTCTTTTTTAATCAAACCATGTTGACCTTTTTCTTGTTCATGATGAAAATAATATTTCAAGAGGTATTATTGGTACATCAAGTTCTATGGAATTTTCGTTGTACACTAATAAAGTTTCTAAGTCATTAGACGTTGATGACAGCAGTACCCCTACAATTGTACTGCTTATCAGTACTAATCCAAAAAATAATCCTCCTTGCCTTTTGAATAAACCCCGCTAAAATTGCTCCAATTGATGATGCAATGTAAATCAGAATTGCAGAGGATCAAAACATTAGGAATAAGAGCTCATCGTGAGAGAAATCTGGAGATGTTCATTTGAACGGGCGAATGAGGCAGAGAAGAATGAGCCTTTGTATGTAATAAAAGAAATATGGATCGACCTACATAGTTCTCTTCTGATCTAGTAACTATAGGTAATTTCCTATGCTATTATGTCACCAGTATATGGGCACGCGCTTTGCACGTGTATCTCGTATAAGTAACTAATAAATATATTTTCAAGATCAATTGTAAAAATTCAATATTCATGCATATTTTAACAACATTTGATTAAGACATAAATGAAAATTACTTATACAGAGAATTAGTGTTGTTGCAAATTATACACTTAACGTGGAAATCATTATACCTGTGCAACCATTCAGTAGCATTCCCAATAAGAATCCTTCTTTCTTTTTTAATTAAACAACATTTGATTAAGACATAAATGAAAATTAATTATACAAAGAATTAGTGTTATTACAACTTATACACTTAACGTGGACATCATTATAACTGTAACACCATTCAGTAGCAGCCCTAATAAGAATCATTCTTTCTTTTTTAATTAAACCCTGTTGATTAAGACATAAATGAAAATTAATTATACAAAGAATTAGTGTTATTACAACTTATACACTTAACGTGGACATCATTATAACTGTAACACCATTCAGTAGCAGCCCTAATAAGAATCATTCTTTCTTTTTTAATTAAACCCTGTTGATTAAGACATAAATGAAAATTAATTATACAAAGAATTAGTGTTATTACAACTTATACACTTAACGTGGACATCATTATAACTGTAACGCCATTCAGTAGCAGTCCTAATAAGAATCACTCTTTCTTTTTTAATTAAACCCTGTATACTGACAAAGTTTCTAAGTCATTAGACGTTGATGATAGCAGTACCCCTATAATTGTACTTCTTATCAGTACTGCTCCAAAAAATAATCCTCCTTGCCTTTTGAGTCAAAACCCTGCTGAAATTGCTCCAATTGATAATGTAGAGTATATCAGAATTGCAGAGGATCAAAACATTGGCAATAAGAGCTCATCGCGAGAGAAATCTGGAGATGTTTATTTTAATGGGCGAATGCGGCAAAGAAGAAAAAGAGTGTTTGTACGTAATAAAAGAAATATGGATTGACCTACATATTTTTGTTTTGATCTAGTAATTATAGATCAATTTTTATACTATTATTTCACTAGTATCCAGGCACACGCTTTGCACGTGTATCTCGTATAAGTAATTAATAAACATATAATCAAAACCAGTTGTAAAAATTTAATACTCAATGCCTATTTTAACAACATTTGATTAATTAATAAATAAAAAATTAATTATACAAAAAATTAGTGTTATTGCAAGTTGTACGCTTAACGTGGACATCCTTATAACTGTAAAACCATATCATTCTAGCTTTTTAATCAAACCATGTTGACCTTGCTCGTGTTCATGAAAAAATCATATTTCAAGAGGAAGTGTTGGCACATCAGGTTCTATGGTGCTTTCGTTACATAGTGAATATCCTTTTAAATCATTAGACGTGGATGACAACCCTATAACTGTACTTTCTGTCAGTAGTATTTCAAAAATGAATCCTCCGTGCTTTTTTAGTTAATACCCAGTTGATGATGAAAGGTATATAGGAACTGTAGAGGATAAAAACATTAGGCATAAGAGCTCATCGTATGTGAAATCTGATGTTCATTTGAACGGGAAAATGCGGCAGAGAAGATAAGTGCCTTTGTACGTAATAAACGAAATGTGGATTAACCGACATAGTTTTGTTCTTCTAAAATAACTATAGGTAAATTTTTATACTATTAACTCACCCGTAACCAAGCACGCGCTTTGCACGTGTATCTCATAAGTAAGTATAATACATATTCAAAATTAATTGTTAAACGGTTATATTCGTACACATTTTAACAACATTTGATTATGTCATAAATAATAAATTAACTATACAAAATATTAGTATTATTGCAACTTGTACACTTAATGTGAACATCCTTGTAAATGTACAACTATTCAGTAGAATTCCTAAAAAGAATCATTCTTGCCTTTTTAATCAAACCCTGTTGACCTTGCTATTGTTCATGATGAAAATAATATTTCAAGAGGAATTGTTGGTACATCAAGTTTTATGGTGCTTTCGTTGCATAGTGATAATGCTTTTAAATCATTAGACGTGGATGACATCAGCACCCCTGTAACTGTACTACCTGTCAGTAGTTCCAAAAAAGAATCCTCCTTGATTTTTTAATTAAAACACTATTGACATTTCCCCATTGATGATGAAAAGTAAATCAGGAATACAGAGGATCAAAACATTAGGAATAAGAGCTCATTGCGAGAGAAATCTAGAGATGTTCATTTGAACGAGTCAATGAGGCAGAGAAGAAACGAGGCTTTGTACGTAATAAAAGAAATATGGATTGACCTAAATAATTCTGTTCTGATGTAGTAACTATAAGTAATTTCCTATGCTATTAAGTCACCAATATATGGGCGCGCGCTTTGCACGTGTATCTCGTATATGTAATTAATAAATATATTTTCAAGATCAGTTGTAAAAATTCACTATTCATGCATATTTTAACAACATTTGATTAAGACATAAATGAAAACTAATTATACAAAGAATTAGTGTTATTACAACTTATTCACTTAACGTGGACATCATTATAACTATAACACCATTCAATAGCATTCCTAAAATGAATCATTCTTTCTTTTTTAATCAAACCCTGTTGAACTTTCTCTTGTTCATGATGAAAATAATATTTCAAGAGGAATTATTGGTACATCAAGTTCTATGGTGTTTTCGTTGTATACTAACAAAGTTTCTAAGTCATTAGACGTTGATGAAAGCAGTACCCCTATAATTCTACGATACTTCTTATCAGTACTACTCCAAAAAATAATCCTCCTTGCCTTTTGAATCCAAACCCCGCTGCAATTGCTCCAATTGATGATGAAAAGTATATCAGAATTGCAGAGGATCAAAACACTAGGAATAAGAGCTCATCGCGAGAGAAATCCGGAAATGTTCAATTGAACGGGGTAATAGGGCAGAGAAGAATGAGCCTTTGTATGTAATAAAAGAAATATGGATTGACCTACATAGTTCTCTTCTGATAGAGTAACTATAGGTAATTTCCTATGCTATTAAGTTACAAGTATATGGGCACGCGCTTTGCACGTGTCTCTCGTATAAGTAATTAATAAATATATTTTCAAGATCATTTGTAAAAATTCAATATTCATGCATATTTTAACAATATTTGATTAAGACATAAATGAAAATTAATTATACAAAGAATTAGTGTTATTGCAACTTATACACTTAACGTGGACATCATTATAACTGTAACACCATTCAGTAGCATTCCTAATAAGAATCATTCTTTCTTATTTAATCAAACCCTGTTGAACTTTCTCTTATTCCTGATGAAAATAATATTTCAAGAGGAATTATTGGTACATCAAGTTCTATGGTGTTTTCGTTATATACTGACAAAGTTTCTAAGTCATTAGACGTTGATGACAGCAGTACCCCTATAATTGTACGATACTTTTTATCAGTACTACTCCAAAAAATAATCCTCCTTGCCTTTTGAATCCAAACCCCGCTGCAACTGCTCCAATTGATGATGAAAAGTATATCAGAATTGCAGAAGATCAAAACATTAGGAATAAGAGCTCATCGTGAGAGAAATTTAGAGATGTTCATTTGAATGGGCGAATGAGGCAGAGAAGAATGATCCTTTGTATGTAATAAAAGAATTATGGATTGACCTACATAGTTCTCTTCTGATCTAGTGAATACAGGTAATTTCCTATGTTATTATGTCACCAGTATATGGGCACGCCGCTTTGCAGGTGTATCTCGTATAAGTAATTAATAAATATATTTTCAAGATCAGTTGTAAAAATTCAATATTCATGCATATTTTAAAAACATTTGATTAAGACATAAATGAAAATTAATTATATAAAGAATTAGTGTTATTGCAACTTATACACTTAATGTGGACATCATTATAACTGTAACACCATTCAGTAGCATTCATAATAAGAATCATTCTTTCTTATTTAATCAAACCCTGTTGAACTTTCTCTTGTTCATGATGAAAATAATATTTCAAGAGGAATTATTGGTACATCAAGTTCTATGGTGTTTTCGTTATATACTGACAAAGTTTCTAAGTCATTAGATGTTCATGACAGCAGTACCCCTATAATTGTACGATACTTCTTATCACCAGTACTCCAAAAAATAATCCTCCTTGCCTTTTGAATCAAAACCCCACTGCAATTGCTCCAATTGATGATGAAAAGTATATCAGAATTGCAGAGGATCAAAACACTAGGAATAAGAGCTCATCGCGAGAGAAATCCGGAGATGTTCATTTGAACGGGCGAATGAGGCAGAGAAGAATGAGCCTTTGTATGTAATAAAAGAAATATGGATTGACCTACATAGTTCTCTTCTGATCGAGTAACTATAGGTAATTTCCTATGCTAATAAGTTACCAATATATGGGCACACACTTTGCACGTGTATCTCGTATAAGTAATTAATAAATATATTTTCAAGATCAGTTGTGAAAATTCAATATTCATGCATATTTTAACAAAATTTGATTAAGACATAAATGAAAATTAATTATACAAAGAATTAGTGTTATTGCAACTTATACACTTAACGTGGACATCATTATAACAGTAACACCATTCTGTAGCATTCCTATTAAGAATCATTCGTTCTTATTTGATCAGACCTTGTTGAACTTTCTCTTGTTCATGATGAAAATAATATTTCAAGAGGAATTATTGGTACATCAAGTTCTATGGTGTTTTCGTTATATACTGACAAAGTTTCTAAGTCATTAGACGTTGATGACAGCAGTACCCCTATAATTGTACGATACTTCTTATTAGTACTACTCCAAAAAATAATCCTCCTTGCCTTTTGAATCCAAACCCCGCTGCGATTGCTCCAATTGATGATGAAAAGTATATCAGAATTGCAGAGGATCAAAACACTAGGAATAAGAGCTCATCGNCCTACATAGTTCTCTTATGATCTAGTAACTATCGCTAATTTCCTATGTTATTATGTCACCAGTATATGGGCACGTGCTTTGCAGGTGTATCTCGTATAAGTAATTAATAAACGTCTGCTGTCATCAACGTCTAATGACTTAGAAACTTTGTCAGTATATAACGAAAACACCATAGAACTTGATGTACCAATAATTCCTCTTGAAATATTATTTTCATCATGAACAAGAGAAAGTTCAACGGGGTTTGATTAAATAAGAAAAAATGATTCTTATTAGGAATGCTACTGAATGGTGTTACAGTAATAATGATGTCCACGTTAAGTGTATAAGTTGCAATAACACTAATTCTTTGTATAATTAATTTTCATTTATGTCTTAATCAAAATTTTTAAAATATGCATGAGTATTGAATTTTTACAACTGATCTTGAAAATATATTTATTAATTACTTATACAAGATACACGTGCAAAGCGCGTGCCCATATACTGGTGACATAATAACATAGGAACTTAGTGATAGTTACTAGATCAGAAGAGAACTATGTAGGTCAATCCATATTTCTTTTATTACATACAAAGGCTCATTCTTCTCTGCCCTATTCGCCCATTCAAATGAACATCTCTGGATTTTTCTCGCGATGAGCTCTTATTCCTAGTGTTTTGATCCTCTGCAATTCTGATATACTTTTCATCATCAATTGGAGCAATTGCAGCGGGGTTTGGATTCAAAAGGCAAGGAGGATTATTTTTTGGAGTAGTACTGATAAGAAGTATCGTAGAATTATAGGGGTACTGCTGTCATCAACGTCTAATGACTTAGAAACTTTGTCAGTATATAACGAAAACACCATAGAAATTGATGTACCACCAATAATTCCTCTTGAAATATTATTTTCATCATGAACAAGAGAAAGTTCAACAAGGTTTGATTAAATTAGAAAGAATGATTCTCATTAGGAATGCTACTGAATGGTGTTACAGTAATAATGATGACCACGTTAAGTGTATAAGTTGCAATAACACTAATTCTTTGTATAATTAATTTTCATTTATGTCTTAGTCAAATGTTGTTAAAATATGCATGAATATTGAATTTTTACAACTGATCTTGAAAATATATTTATTAATTACCTATACGAGATACACCTGCAAAGCGCGTGCCCATATACTAGTGACATAATAACATAGGAAATTAATGATAGTTACTAGATCAGAAGAGAACTATGTAGGTCAATCCATATTTCTTTTATTACATACAAAGGCTCATTCTTCTCTGCCCTATTCGCCCATTCAAATGAAAATCTCCGGATTTCTCTCGCGATGAGCTCTTATTCCTAGTGTTTTGATCCTCTGCAATTCTTATATACTTTTCATCATCAATTGGAGCAATCGCAGCGGGGTTTGGATTCAAAAGGCAAGGATGGTTATTTTTTGGAGTGGTACTGATAAGAAGTATCGTAGAATTATAGGGGTACTGCTGTCATCAACGTCTAATGACTTAGAAACTTTGTCAGTATATAACGAAAACACCATAGAACTTGATGTACCAATAATTCCTCTTGAAATATTATTTTCATCATGAACAAGAGAAAGTTCAACAGGGATTGATTAAATAAGAAAGAATGATTCTTATTAGGAATGCTACTGAATGGTGGTACAGTTATAATGATGTACACGTTAAGTGTATAAGTTGCAATAACACTAATTCTTTGTATAATTAATTTTAATTTATGTCTTAATCAAATGTTGTTAAAATATGCATGAATATTGAATTTTTACAACTGATCTTGAAAATATATTTATTAATTACTTATACGAGATACACGTGCAAAGCGCGTGCCCATATACTGGTAACTTAATAGCATAGGAAATAAGCGATAGACAAAGTTTCCTTGTATACTGACAATGTTTCTAAGTCATTATAACTGTAACACCATTCAGTAGCATTCCTAATAAGAATCATTCTTTCTTATTTAATCAAACCCTGTTGAACTTTCTCTTGTTCATGATTAAAATAATATTTCAAGAGGAATTATTGGTACATCAAGTTCTATGGTGTTTTCGTTATATACTGACAAAGTTTCTAAGTCATTAGACGTTGATGACAGTAGTAACCCTATAATTGTACGATACTTCTTATCAGTACTACTCCAAAAAATAATCCTCCTTGCCTTTTGTATCCAAACCCCGCTGCAACTGCTCAAATTGATGATGAAAAGTATATCAGAATTGCAGAGGATCAAAACACTAGGAATAAGAGCTCACCGCGAGAGAAATCTGGAAATGTTCATTTGAATGGGCGAATAGGGCAGAGAAGAATGAGCCTTTGTATGTAATAAAAGAAAT
>ML327119.1:0-26214 GCA_005239505.1 Nicotiana paniculata
CACTTAAACTCGTCAAACTCGGACTTGGGCGACACTGGAGACCCTGGGCGTTTGGGCTCTAACGCCCCCCTAACGCCTGGGGGGGCCAGGCTTTATGGGGTAAACGCCCCCCTAACGCCATGGGGGGCCAGGCTTCATGGGGCAAACGCCCGGGCGTCTCCTTTTGCGTATTTTTGACGTATTTGCATCCCTTTAGCTCCGTTTCCATTTCCAATTCACCTACACATGAAATAAACTCCATTAAGCACATAACAAGTGTAATTTTATCATTAATGCTCATAAAATGTAAGGTATATCACATGTTAAACTATGCAATTTAGTCTCGCATCATGTGTCATTTTGATTGTTTCACAATTCATTGATCTCTTCTTTGTTACCAAGTCCTTCATGAACTTTACATATCCTGACATTTGTTCTAAGGCTTCAACTAACGACACATTTATGGACAAACTCTTCATAATATCAATAAACTTCTTGAACTGGTTCTCACTATTTTGCTTTGCAAGTCTTTGAGGGTATGGAGGAGGAGGCCTTGGCAATGGTGCTTTCTCCTTTTGTACTACCAGTTCCGGTATGTCAATCACATGTTCCCTAGACGGGTTCACTTCTTCTTATGTATCCTCCACACTTTCATCAATGTCAATCCTCACCTCTTCATTAGCTTGAACCTCATTTCTTGGCATGTCATCTTCTTGAACCAACACATCATCATCCACAACTCTTCTTTGGTTTGAGGAACTTGCCTCCCCACCTTTTCCTCTCCATGTGGTTACAACCATTGCATGTCCCATATAATTCCCACCCTTCGGGTTCACCACAGTATCACTAGGTAGTGCCCCCTTAGGACGAATGTTTAAATCTTGAGATATTTGGCCAAGTTGAATCTCCAAATTACGGATAAAAATGTTGTGGGAGGCTAATTGAGCATCGGAGTCGGCATTTTTCTCCATCATTTTCTTGAACATATTTTCAATTCGTCCCATTTCATTATTGAAAGAACTAGAAACTTGTGACGGATATGGAGGCGGTTTGCTTGGTTGTTGATACATCGGGGGCCTTTGAAAGCCCGACCCCGAATTCCCTTGGTTATTATTGTTCCAACCCCCTTCATTGTTGTTGCCTCCCCAATTTCTTTGATTGTTGCCACCCCAATTACCTTGATGATTGCTTCCCAAATTGCGTTGGTTACCTTGATTACTCTAATTTCCTTGATTATTGTTGTTTACCCAATTGCCTTGATTGTTTTTTCCACCGCTCTAATTGCCTTGGTGGCTTGGTTGTTCCAATTTCCTTGATTTCCTTGTGATCTCCATTGTTGTTGATTTTTTCCTTGAGCATTGTTTCTTTGACCTTGATAATTGTTGTCATATTGCACTTCTTCATCTTGCTCATTGTATGAATCACCTTGGTCATACCCACTATCATCTTGCATGAATTGTTCCGGACGGCTTTTCCCTTGTTGACCTTTTTGTCGTCTCTTGTTAATCATCATATTCACACGTTCCATAGCATTTGTTTCTCCCAAACGCACACGCAAGTATACGTGGTCAACAAGTAATATAGGATCATAAGTCCAGATATCGTACCCACAGGGACTTGTGATTACCTATTTACTAAATTAAAATAAGACAATGAATCTATTCAAGCGATTTTCTAAAGTATGAATATTTAACTAAAATCAATCTAGAGTAGCAAACTAAGAAATTAAAGAAACAAGTTGACGGAATTTTAGAGACGAACTCAATGAGAGACAATATTCTAGAGTTATGAGTTAGCTAACAATCCCGTTGAATTTTCACTTAAATTGTCTAATGAATATATCTAGTTTATTGGTTGACAGGGTTAATATTGCTCGTAACATTCTCCCGAAGTACTACTCGCCTATTCAAGCTAATATAACGCCTATATTCCTATGGAATTAGAATTAACAAGAATGCATTAATAATTCCTGTATAGTAACCAAGCAAGGCGATTAGGTATACTCATATCCTAACTGTAAATCCGCCCCCCCAGAGTTAAGATCTTGCTCTACTCAATCTTATATGCAATCTAGAATTCCCTCTCTTGAGTTCAATCCTATATTCGTAGATAATATTCAATTGGTGATCAAACAATCAAATATTTAAGCGCAAGATTGAATAAATAAACCAATATGAGAAAATAATAAGAACAATTTAAGCTTCAAACTACGACGTTCACGTAGCACCCAATAACTCTAGAACAAATAAACTATGAAATTAAAGGAAGGGAAGAGAAGAAAAATTAGTTAAAAGCCTCCCCCAAACGGGGTGTGTGTTCCCCACGTGAATTCTTGCCTCCGGTTGCAAAACTCCTCAAAAGTGGCATTTTTAGGTCTATTTATATGTGTAGTAAAAGACTTAAACGTGTAGGCCAAGTCCTAGTAAAACCCGGAGACGAAATAAGTCAACAAACGTCGGACTGTATACGCCCAGACCTGGCCTCGCGAGGCCTAACGCCTGATGGATCTCGCCCCAGGCCTGGAGTCGCCAGGTTCCCCTTTTCAACTGCTCCCGAGCACGCTTTCGACTTTTAAGTATCTCTTTTTGCTCTACTTTCATATCCAATTCACCTATACATAAAATGGACTTCATTACGCGCAAATAAAGTGTAATTTATCATTAAAGAATATAAAATGCAAGGCGAATAATTTGCTAAATCATGAATTATAGCCACACATCAGCATTTACTTGTTTCGGCCCTTGAACTTGTTGAAGTTGAGTCTTGGCCAATTGCTTCATTGTAGTTGTCAACTCGGCAATAGCTTGACCATGATCATGTAGCTCCTTGTGTAGATGAATTACATTTGGTTCACCTTGAGAAACATTGGCCCTACTTTGCCACACTGACAAAGTATCCGCCATCTCATCCAAAATTTCACAAGCTTCGGCATAAGGCGTGTTCATAAAGTTCCCGCCGGCGAGTTGATTTACCACACACTGATTTGTTGTGTTGATCCCCCTGTAGAAGGTCTGTTGGATCATGGCCTCGGTCATATCATTATTCGGGCACTCTTTAACCATGGTATGATATTTTTCCCAAATCTTATGCAATGGATCATTAGTCTCTTGCTTGAATGCTAGAATTTCATCCCGTAGTGTAGCCATGTGCCCCGGAGAGATGAATTTAGCAATGAAATTTTTGGTCAATTCATCCCAAGTACGGATGGAATGATTGGGTAATCTCTCTAACCAGTACAAAGCCTTTCCCCGTAGAGAAAAGGGAAATAGCCTCAAATGCAGTGCATCCTCGGAAACATTTGTTTGCTTTCTCCCCCAACAAGTATCAACGAAACCCTTGAGATGCTTGTACGCATTTTGTCTTGGAGCTCCGGTGAAGAAACCCCATTGCTCAAGTAGTGTAAGCATCACTTTGGTTATCTGGAAGTTTCCCGCCCTAATACGGGGCCGGACTATAGCACTAGCATAACCCTCGTTCGGCAATACCTGGTGCGTTGCGGCTCTTGGGTGGAGGTGGGGAGGGGCGGGGACATTATCATAAGGCGGTTGGCCTCACCTGTTTACTTGAGGTTCGGGATGAATCTCATCTCCTTGATCATCGTCCACCTCCTCCCCCAATGGAAAATTTCCGATTGGCTCATTGTTGAGAGCCATTCTCGTATCTATAAGCAATTCAAAAACAAAATTAGTGACTCAGAAGGAAAGAAAAACAAAGCACACTAAAACCTAGATATATAGCTAAATCCGTTAAACTCCCCGGCAACGGCGCCAAAAATTGATCTTGCCCAAACTCATACCTCAAATAGGTAGTGAGGCGGTCGATGCAATAATAAAACTCAACATAGGTCGGGATCGAATCCACAGGGATTAGGTATATACTTAGTGTAATTGTATTTTATGTCCTAAATTACTCTTCCACATTCTTGTTTGTTGTTTCTAATTTTACTTTGAGCTATTGTTTGAAATTATAAACTAGGAGACAATATTTTTGGTTTTGGTTATTTTCAAATGATAAAAGGATCTAGGATCGTGACTTCCACCTAGGTGGTTACCTAATGGGTTGTAAACTCTAGGGCAAGTTTGATTGGTCGGGGTTGTAATATAGCAATCACACTCGATTACTCACTCTAAACCTCTCGGTAATTTAAGTTATCTTGCCCAACTTGGCTTCTCAAGTCCAAATGGATATTGCACAAAACAAGTGATAAATTCTCAAGTCGGGTCTTACTATCTCTAGATTCAACTCTTTAATTGGGGCTATCAATTTCTTGAGTTCACTCTAATTTCTTGTTAGTCAAGTTTTCCTAGACTTAGTCTCTCTTTCTCAAGTAGAGACTAAGTCAATTAGGCATGAATCAATGTTTGCAACCATTAATTCTTGAATTCAATCAAGAACTGGGCTAAATATCACTAACCCAATCACAAACAAGACCTAAATCAAACACCCATTAAGTACCCACACAAGGGTTGGATAACAACGCTAGCTAGAAATTTAGCTACTCATGGAAAATGCAGAAATTAAAAATAGAAACCATAATAGATGATTATAGAAAGAAAATATGATGTTTGGAAGTTAATCTAGTACAAAATTACTAAAAGCAGTAAAGAAAACGGCTCAAGTGCTCTCCCAAAAACAAAACTTTCCCTAAAAATGACAAAGAGTTCTATTTATACTAAGCTAAAAATATCTGACAAAAATGCCCCTACGAAGGTTGTGCGGCCGCATAATTCGGAGTGCGGTCCGCACGCTGAGCTTGACTGGTCAACTAGGCGTTCTGCGGTCGCATAAAAGTGGGATATGGCCGCACCTTATCTACTTGTGCGGATTGCACATTTCTGAGTATGATTGCACACTTGAGATTGGGCTGGGATTGGACGTCCTTCTGCGGAACGCACATTTTTGAGTGCGGCCGCACTTTGACTTCTGCGGCCGCACAATAATCATGAGGTCCGCACAGCTTCAATTCAAGGCTCTCTGATTCTGATTGTTTGCGGGCCGCATAATAATGAGTGCGATCGCACTTGTAGTCCTGCGGTCGCACAATAATGGTGCGGTCCGCATATTTCAAATGCCCCATTTTCCAACTCTATGAATCTCTATTCTACGGCCGCACCAAAATTATATGGTCCGCATACTCTGAATCTTAATCTGACAGGGCTTCTTCCTTGTTTGCGGCTGCATACAGTATTGTGTGGTCCGCACTATAAGCATTTTCGCCCTGTTTTGGTCCTTTTCCAATTTTGACTCCTTTTTGAGTTGATATTTATTTCTTTGGCTCATTTCCCAATATTCCTGCAACAAAGCTCATTTCGTTAGTTCTCGGAAATACCTTTAATCATTTTTGAGCTAAAACACAAGTAAAAGAGAGCAAATAAGCAGTCAAAATCCCTACTTATCAAAGTGCGAGAAGACGACCGCTGCACAAACAGTTGAGCCTTTTTAGCGTCTAAGGCGGCCACCCGGTCCTGGAGGAGGGAGTTGTCTTTTTCTAGCTCTCTGATCCTCTTATCCAATCTGTCTTCTATTGCCTTCGTTGTAGATTGGTCAATTTCCAGCTCGGCTTGCAGAGTCCTATTTGCCAACTCTAACATCTCCGACTTTCTCCGAGCCTCCAAACGGGATGACTCCGCCTTCTCAAGCTCGTTCTGTTTCTGGGCGACCTCTCCATGAAGGACCTCCATCTGTATGCGACACTCTTCCAATTGCATGCGCAACTCGATCATTTGCATCTGGAGGTCTACACATTGAGCCTCTACGGCTCTGCTGACCTCGAGCTCTTCCTCCTTACTTCTCAACGTCCCCTCAAGGACACTGCATTTCTCGATGACTCTTACCAGGTCGTCATCCTTCTCCTTCAATTCATCGCGAAGGGTCTGAAAATTGCCGCCCTCACCAAACTGCCTGCGAAACACCCAGTACTTGATGAGTACTCAAAATATTTGCGTTGCAACCTCGAAAATATTGCCTTATGCTTATCCTCCCATCGGAAGCTTTCAATCTCCAAGATCACGATATGCAGTCATAAAAAGAAAGAAAAAGAAGGAAATCAAAAATGAGAACACCCCCAAAGGCAAAGCACTAAACAATTCTTTTCAACATAACAGACAGAAAAACGAAGTCCTGAAATACTTACCCTGAGAGCAAGGCCGGGTATGCTCCTCAACAAGGTAATATTGTCCAACTCTTTGAGGTTTTCACCCTCCATGTCGGAGAAAAGGGGGTCGAGTCCAGGGACTACGTTCTCTGTATTCTTCAATAAATCACGATCCATGGGGATCGCAATGGTCCACGTAGATCCCTCCAGCCTCACCTCGAGCTGGGAAACCCTTCCTCCATCATCCTCAGATCTGTAGCGTCAATGTCTGAACCCATTTTGTAGCCGTTTTCGACAAAATCTTTGCCTCTCCCATCAGCCGGTAAATAAGTATCATCAGCCGACTTCAAGGGCGACGACCCTTCTTTCTAGAAGTATTAGAAGTCCTAGCAACCAGCCCTTTGATTTCCGTTATCGCAAAAAAGGGAGAGATACACCCTCGTCGGCCTCCGCCGACCTCGGAAACTCAGACGCCGGCCCGACATCGTCTTCTATGACAATAGTCGCTGTCTAACAAAGCATGAAGTCATCTATCACCAGTCAACGTCCCAGGCAACCCTGTCGCCCACGTCCACTGATCTCCTCTTATGGGGCATCAGGTCCCAATCACCTAGCAACGACTCCTCCTCCTCGTCTGTGATACGATACAAGGGAGAAGCCGAAGCTTCCTCTATTGAAGTCCCCACGGATAAAGAAGGAGTTGATGTGGAAGCAGCAATAGGTGGGAGCGAGGAATGACCAGAATCAGTAGCGGTCATAGAAGGGGCAGGAGCCGAAGAGGAGACAACTTTCCTCTTACGAAACGCAGGTGCAAGAGTTCTCGACCTCCTCGAGGACCCCCTAGATGAAATTAAGGGAAGCACAAAAGGATAAGGGAGTTAGCCGAAACAACCAAACAAGAGAGATAGATAACCAATAAAACAAAGACAAGAACAACTTACCAGCCGAAGGGGGAGTCGGCCCAAACTTCTTGAAGAAGCCCGACCACTCTCGCATTCCCGCTATGTGAGGGAGGAGCCGATTGACCCAACTAGAAATGTCGTCGACCAAAGGGGGAGGCAAGGTCTTGGCCGCATAAGAAAAGGACGAGAGGTCAGAATCCACAAGTAAGCAAAGTAAACCGAATAACTACCTGCAAGAGCGATGAGCTTATGAGTGCAATTCCAAGCTTCAGGGAAGCCATCGACGTTGGCTACCACGTCTTCATAACAAAGAAAAAGTTGAGCCAGAACTGACGGCTAGACTTATCGTCCATCTTCACCACCAGGCATTTACCGCCTCGGTGGGGAGATTCAGCTCATCCCCCTATAAAAGCTAGGGGCGAACAGGTGCATCAGATGTCGAAGTCTGATATCGACCCCGAGTTGAGCTGGGAAAACACCATAAAAGAGCAAAAATTCCTCTGTCGGCGGGAGGAGAGGAAAAGTTTAACCAACATGAAATGGGTAGGCGTAGAATGTGCAACACCCAGGACTATGGTGTTGCACCGCATCCTACTCAGTGGGGATCAATTCGACGTGGTCAAGAAGGCGTACTCGCTTTAAACTCTGACAAATCATCCTCCTTCATCGCCGATTTAAAGGTTCCTGGTTCGATTTTAGGCAGTTTCGAGAAATCAGACCTGACATCGGGGTTGCGAGGAACTATCTCATCCACAGTTGGGAAGCCTCCATCCTTTGTGGCAGTAGGAACATTCTACACATGATGAGGAAAGAGAATCACCAGAGGGACCGAGTCACTTCCCATGCGTGGCCTAGAAGGTACGTTAGACATATTTTCAACAAAATAAAGGAAGGTAGCAAACAACGAAGAATCGAAAACAATAGAGATCGTTGGAATATGAAGAAAAAAATGCACAACAATGGAGGAGGAAAAAGAAGGTACAGAGTTTTTGGTGCAAGGGTTTCGCAAAGGTAGAAATTATACCCACACACTCCTATTTATAGAAATTCAAGCATCGAAACCAAGAAATTGATTCATCATTACCTGACACGGTAACTAAAGCGGCAGATTCGATCAAAAGACGCATGCAAAAGGAAGCAACGCATCGAGAAAACACGTCATAACGACACACGAGGTCATGACATCACCCTGATTTATGGACCGCACAACTCCAGAGTTCGCGGTTCACAAAGGCCACGCTACCAACTCGCCCGAATCATCATGACCCAGTCAGCTCGTCCAATCGTTTCGACCGCAGTAAATAGAATCCGCTCATCAAGCCCACATGAGGCCGGCCTCAATAAGCGGAGGGACTAACTGTATGGGTCAAAATCTGCCCTAGAATATTTAAGATAAGATAACACTAAAAAAAGAGTCGATGGGTCATCATTGGTCGAGGTCGACTAGGAAGCAGCGAGATTCGTGGTCGAGATATCAATAATAGTCGAGGTCGAGCATCGTTGACGAAGTTGTAATGGCTAGTTTTCGAAAGGATATTAAAGAGAATATTCTAGTGGATATTCTCTGCACTTGTACTATAAGGATTTATTAGGAAAATGTCTCATATAAATAGAAAAAGAGACAATAATATGGGCATGTGATATTACTTTGATAAGAACAAACTTTTGACAAAAGATTCTCTCTCTCACATACTAAGATACAAATACTATCTTTTCATCAAGATTCTTGTTCATATTATTCCAGACTTTTCCATCAGATCCGAGAATAATTCGAACATTCTAGGATTGTCTGTCACTTGTCATTGTCAGGAGAGACAATCATCTAGTCCATCCTTTATTGGGTGAATCACTTCTTCTATTTATTTAAATGGCATTTACTGTTATTTATTGCTGCTTTTTGCTACATTATTGCTCATACTTTTTGGGATAGTTAATGCACAATGTTATCAATCTACCACCAGATCGGTTTAACATTAGTCACTCTTTCGGAACTCACATCTAGAAATATTGTTATTAACTAGGTTTAACCCATATATATATATATATATATATATATATATATATATATATATATATATATATATATATATATATTTAGAACTCAAGTATATATTAATATTTGATATCGATATTCCAAATTTTAGAAGCCATAAAGTTTAATTATGGGCCCGCCTCTGCTTACATTGATAATATATAATGTGTACAATGTACACATGAGTGTATATATATCCTTTTTGTATCATACTTCATTACTTTGGCCGAGCTCACTTGAATGTGATATTATAACAAGCGCGCATAGACACACACACTTCAAGTAGTGCCTAATTACAAATTTCACTGGAGAACTTAAATTCTTGTTGTCAACAAGGGAATTATAAACACAGCAAATCGACAAAGAACAGTTGCTATTTTGTGTGGTGTGTATTCAACCATATCCTAGCCTGTATAGTCAGTATACAAACTGCGTTTACCAAGAGGAAGCTGTAATGTTTTACCTTTGACATACTAGAAGTTAACATAAGAAAAGGAGAAAGAACATGCACATGAAAAAAGAAAACATAGCTATCAACAAAAGTGCTCAACCAACATAAACAAAAAGATGCAAATAGTTTTAATCCCAACAGATTGATGTGACATTGGAAGATAGTTTTCATGATAATCATCGAAAATATTAGTACCAATAAATAACAGAATGGAGAGCATATTTACTTAAGGTCAATGTTGATTCTGATGGGATTTAAAGAAAAATGATGCCCTAGAAGGTAGTGAGTCAATTAGGCTTTGAGGAAATTAGATAGGCCATACATTGTTGGGAAAAGGAGAAGCCCTTATGATAATCAAGTACAATGGACCACATCAAGTGCTAATTTATCATAGTTTTCTAGATAAATCAAACTTTGCCGACAAACTTCCTATTACGTCTTTTCTTGACTTTTCCTTTTTTTTGCCTTTGATCCTGTTTTGTTTCTTCTTTTTTTTAGCTTCCTACTTAATATTTGTATCGAGACTCAATTTACTTTGATATTTTTGTCGAAAAATTCTATATTAGAGTAAAGTGCTTCCTATTAAAAATTTCGCATGAAACTCGAGACTTTTAGATAAGAATAAAGAACTTTCTTATTTATTTCAATCTCTTTCGAAAAGCAAACCAACTTCATTGAACCCACTAGTCTAGCTATTCAAGCATAATGAATTGCCGATATTAAGCCTAATTTCTTCTTGCTTAGCTATTCAAACTAAAGCAATAAGCACGATATGGATCAATCTGGGATCTTTAAGAAGTCAAAGTAGTTCGTATTTACTACAAATAATATAGCAACTGATTAGCTCGAATGGTGGCTAGTTTACACTTTTTAGCCACTCCGAAGAGTAGTTGGCTATTTTCTGATTAGTTGATTCTGTTATTAGATTTTGCCATTCCAATTTGTCTTTTTGATTTCATTCTCCAAAATTTTGGTTCAAAGCTGGCTATAAAGTTACGTAATTAATTGTCTGAGTAAGTTACAAGCTGCTTAGCTTCATGATCTTAACTGATATACATTGCTTGATTCGTCTTCTTGTTATATTTATTACATCTCACAATTCTAGTCGTTGTTCTTGAAGCTTTCCGTTTCTTGCCTTTTGGGTTTCTGTTAACCAAGTTTCCAAAATTTTGTCCTTTTTCTGGAGATTTTAATTGATTTCTCCTTATATGCGAATAAACTAATTAATTAGGGTAACTTCTACATTTATTTTATAATTTTTTTTAAAGAGAAGTGACGATCACTTTTCTTTATTTTTCAATTATATGGGCCAAAGTAGTTTTATGAAGCTACTAAGAAATCTAGGTGATTGGACAAACAACAAAGCTTCAATAGAACATATTGAACGTAAAATGGTTATTCTAAAATTTGGAAATCGCATCCTAGTTCGTCAGTTAACTAATTTTTGAGGTGCTGTTTCGTTTATGGGAAAGTTAGCTGTTAAAATTGAATGAATCAACATTGTTTTTTTAGGATGTTTGTAATGGATCCATAATTATTGAAGAAGATGAAGATGATTTCTAGTAATTTCAACGCTGAATAACAAAAGGAAGTAACTGTCCACATTACTAATAAAACTCAGGAACGTAACATACGTTGAGCCGTACCATTTACTCCCTCCGTCCCAATATTAATTGTGCATATTACAAAAAATATTTGTTTCAAATTATTTGTCAATTTACAAAACCAAGATACAATTAATTAAGTTTTTCCCATTTTACCCTTAAAATTTAATCTTTTTTTGAAGGTATAAACATAAACTGACCACCTTCATAAATATTGTCTTATAAGTGTAATGAAAAATTCAGTTTTGATGGTGTCTGTTCATATGCTCTATGCTACCATTAACGAGAATTTTGGGATAAATGATCTGGACACACTTTATTAACTTGAGTTGATTTGTTTGAGACCACATAAACAGTGTATTAAAAAGAGTTCAAGGGGTAAATTAGTAAAAATTCCTTTCTTATTTATATAATTTCTTAAGGGATGTGTAAAAGAGAAAGTGGTCAAGTAATATGGGACGGAGGGAGTAGATATATTATTCCATAAAATGTATACTATTAGACGTTTGTATCTCAGATTATGAGTTTTCATGGTTATATTATATAATCCCTCCTTCCAAGTTTAACTGGGCACAAAATTTAAGAAAAATGAAGACTTTTGAAATTTGTGGTCCTAAAAAAATTAAAAAGGGATTCAGAGTATTTGTGTGATTATAAAATCTTCTCATTAAGAGTAGAATTGTAAGTTTAACCTAAATTGTTACCAAATTTAAAAAGGGGTCATTCTTTTTTTATCGGACAAAAAAAAAATAGGTTCACATAAACTGAAATAGAAGGAGTATTTAATTAGCAAACTTATCAAATTCTTAATTGTGTCTTGTGGAAAATGATCATTCAAATTTTGAAGCAAAAACACTGTATACAGCTCTCGGGCCAAAAATCACACTTCAGCATGCATGAAATAACAGTTTCCATCTGTCCCTATTTCTTGAATAGCTGGTTAAACTAAAAAGAATGACATTAGAATTTAAAACTTCTATTTCAATCAATATATTATAATATCTAGATTAAGAAAGACTATTTAGGTGATAATGTACGTTGTTTGTTTGACAAAGTCCATGTTAATTGTCTAGCCAGTGATAAATAATTAGACAATGGAGTGGTTGAAGTGCACAAGCAGAATATCCATGTTTATACTTTAGAACAAACTCTCAGCAAAATTATTTTGTGGTTTTTTATCATAGATTTGACTAAGGGTAACTTGATGAGTACTATTTGTTTCATTTCAGTAACGAAGCCATAAAATATAGATAAGATCCTCCCCATCTAGAAGCTGCTTTTCGTTTGTCATAACTCATAAGGGATAAAAGGAGAACTTTTTGAAATTATAAAGGAATTTTACTAGTTATATTATATTTGAAACTTATTTACTTATTGTTTACCCTAAAATTTGGATAACAATTAAACTTATATTATGGTAATAAGTATATGTGATTTCACCCAATACCAATTGATAAACAAGAGAGAAAATGACTGAATTAAACTGTAAAATAAATCAAACCAGTATGCAAGCTGAGTCTCGACCTCGAAATGATGTATTCTCGAGGTGACAGTAGTACAAAAACGATTAAGATAGAATAATTCTGATGAACAGTAAGCAGAGCAATAAGCAAGAAAGAAATGAATGTATAGCCTTTTCTCAGTGAACAATTATGACTACAAATGAATGAAATTCCTCTTTTTATTGTAGAGGAATCCTAATTATAGTATACAACTAATTATAGAAGGGAATCGTATAGACAGCTGATTAACCGCTACTTGTTTGATCTGTTTCGAGATTCACGCCACGATTCTCGACCAATCACAGATATCTCGTCCTTTCCGTTACTAAGCTATCCCGATATTATTCGAAGTCTATCTCTTCTAGCTTCGATTGATACAGACCTCGATCTAGGAAGATGCTTCGATTTCGGACCTCAACTTCTCAGCTCTTTGATGCAACGTCCCAATCTTGATCAAATAGTGAAATTGGGTAGCCCCGATTTCTACCGTATACAGATAGTCCCCTTGTTTCTTGGAATATAATGATAAGAAACGAATTGAGCCTCGATTTTTTATGACCTCGATGGACAGTGATGTCACCCCCATGACGTAAGCGATGGAAGTGACCGAAACATCCCGTCGGTACAGTTCCCCAAGTCATTAATGTGTGTCAGTGGGCGGTTGGCCACTAGTTCTGTCGAACCGTCGCTGTAAATCTCTAAATATGGCTTCCTTTTTCTGAATCAAACTTAACTTTCATCTTCATCAGTCCTTCTAATCTTTTAACTCTCTTAATCTCTTCTCTTTCATCACTCCTTAGGCCATCTCCGCTAGTTTTGAACCACCAGAATTTACTACTTGCCTCTTTCTTCAACTCATATAATGGCGAAAACATCTAAAACTGTTCCACAGAAGGAAAAATCCTCCTCTTCTTCTTCACGGTCGGCTGGTGATAAAACGACGGCGGAGCAGCTCCCTGGACACTACGTTCCCGGCCCGTGTGTCCTTAAGTCTGACTTCAAATCGAGAATTTTCCATCCGTCCCTGACTGATTTCGAGGTATCGAGGAATATCTGCTCGATAACGATAGGATATCTTGAGGATATAAAAAGGGATTGCAACTGGGAGGACAAAGTTGTTGTCACGACCCAATTCCTAACTCAAGGTCGCGATGGCGCCCAACACCGCCGTCAGGCAAGCCAACCTTAATTTACTAGTGATTTCAGGTAGTTTACCGAAATATTTTTTAGCACTTGCTTAACTTAGTTTTGAGACATTTAGTAGAATCGGATAACATAGGCAGATCTTATGTAAAATAAATAATCACGAAGTCATAATTAACTATTACATCCCAAAAATAAAGTCTACTAGTGTGTGCATGCCAGGAACTAGTGTCACAAGTCTACAGGCATCTAGTAGAATAATACCCAAAAGAATGAGAGTCTGTCCTACTGTCTAAGTAAGTATAGACAGAAATAACAAAAGGATAGCTCCAAAGTGCTGCTGGGAATCGCCAAGGAAAGCAGCTCACCGTGAACCGTCGACCAGTAAAACTCAGGAATGAGCTCCGAACTGGAACCCAGATGCTCCTGCCTTAGAACCTGTACAATCAAGTAAATAGGTAGCATGAGTACATAAACAATATGTACCCAGTAAGTATCCCGCCTAACCTCAAAGAAGTAGTGACGAGAGGTCGACTTGACACTTACTAGGGTCCAAACAGTGTATTTATGTGATAATTTAAAAGAGGACAACAAAAGCATGGATAATATGAAAAATAAATATCGAATCGTAATAAAATCCAAATATGTAGTGAAGCATAAATTTACAAGTTTTCAGTTCGATCCTTCAGGATAATTCACCGCTCAAAAGTCATAAACAACATCAGGAAAATAACATGCGCAGAGTGGAATAAGGACATCCGACCTGAGCCAACATAATAATAATAAATGTGCACTGCTGAAGGGTCGAATGACGCGAACCATAGATGCATCTATCAATACTCGTCGTGGCGTACAGCCCGCTCCCATGAGAGTAGGGGAAAGAATCACTCCGCTTGCGGGATATAAATTGTGAAGCGGTCGCATGCAAACACAACATCTTTCTTTCAATACTTTTCAAATAACAATTCCTTTAAAACATCAAATTCTCGGTTTTCTTAAAAAACAAAGTTGCATAGGATGAAGTTACAAAGAATATAACTTAATTTAATGGAATTCACATGGCATGGTGTGGGCCTAACTACCCGGACATAACAATAACAGCCACTGCGCACGGGTTCTCGTCATCTCGCACGTACGTAGTCCCCCACAACAATGACACATAATCATTTAATTCACCTATGGGGAAAATTCCCTCTTACAAGGTTAGAAATGAGACTTACCTTGTGTCAAGCCTACTTTTCGGGTCAAGAACGCGCCCGAAACTCCAAATTCGCCGCCCAAGGACACGAAACTAGTCAAAGGTTGCATAAATAAATCAATCTATACTCAAAAGTATGAAATTTCCCTATTTAGATGATTATTTCAACCTAAAGTGCAAAATCAAAAATACACCCCCGGGCCCACATGCTCGGATTCCGGAAATTTCCGGAGGAAATACTTACCCATAGCCTAAGGATCAATATTATATGGTTTTTGTACGATTCCATAACACATTTCTTGGAAATTTCCTATTTTTGTCAAAAACTTAGGTTTTACTCTAAACCATGATTTTCACTAATTTAAGGTGTTAGTCTACCCAGGAATTCAAGTATTAAGCTAAGTTTACAGTAGCAATTACTTACCTTACAGTAGCTAGGCCGAATCTCTCCTTTGCAAGCTCTCAAAATCGCCCAAGTTGAAGAGAAATGGTTCAAGAATGGCTAAATCCCGTATTTTAAACAACCTCACTGCCTTCAGGTTTTTTTTGCACCTGTGGCTCAAGGACCGCACCTGCGGTCTCGCATCTGCGAGAAAAATCTCGCACCTGCGGAAAATGGGAAGGGGGCCGGTGGTCGCACCTGCGGCTCGCTTCTGCGGGAAATTGCCCGCACCTCCGGAACTGGGCAGCCCCCTCTGAGGCCGCACCTGTGAGGCGTTGACCGCACCTGCGGTCTTCGCACTTGCGGCTGGTCCTTCGCAGGTGCAGTCGCACCAGATCTGGGTCACCAGCAGTCCATTTAAGGCTGGTTTTTGCCTCGCGCGATGCCTGAATGGCATCCGGGTCCACCCGAGACCTCGTCCAAATATACCAACAAGTCCTAAATCATAATACGGAATCGCTCGAGCCTTCGGAACGTCCGAGACAACGCTAAATCTAAAAATCATACCCCAAAATCTATTGGATCAAACTTAAGAACTTTTGGTTCTTGAATTCACTTTCAACACGCTGAAACGTACCATACTACTCGGAATGACACCAAATTTTGCGAGCAAGTTATAAATGACATAATGGAACTATTCTCGATCTCGGAATTCTATTTGGACCTAGATAACACAAAAACATGTTACAAACCTCAATTTGAACTTAAGGAGATTCTTATTTCACTATTTGGCGCCGAAACGCTCCCGAGTCATCCAAAACCCGTTCCGAACACACGCCCAAGTCTGAAATCATCATATGAACCTATCGGAGCCTTCGAATCTCGATTCCGAGGTCATTTACAAAAAATGTTGACCGAAGTCAAACTTAGCTTTTAGGGCCAACATTAAGGAACTATGTGTTCCTATACCACTCCAAACTCCTCCAAACCTCGAACCACCCGTCCCCGCAAGTCATAAATCAGTAAAAGCAACTATAGGAAGTCTCATTTAGGGGCGCGGGGTCCTAGAACACAAAACGACCGGTCGGGTCATTACATTCTCCACCTCTTAAACAAACGTTCGTCCTCGAACGGGTCTAGAATCACATCTGGAGTGCTGAATAAGTGTGGATATCTGCTCCGCATGTCCTCCTCGGACTCCCAAGTCGCCTCCTCAACTGGTTGGCCCTTCCACTGGACCTTTACGGCGGAAACCCTCTTGGACCTCAACTGGCGATCTTGCCAGTCGATGATAGTAACTGGCTCCTCCTCATAACCTAACCTCTCATCTAGTTGAATGGTACTGAAATCTACCACGTGAGAGAAGTCTGCGTGATACCTCTGGAGCATGGACACATGAAAGACCGGATGAACCCCTGATAAACTTGGAGGTAAAGCAAGCTCATAAGCAACCTCCCCAACTCGTCTCAACACCTCAAATGGGCCTATAAACCTTGGGCTCAGCTTGCCATTATTCCCGAACCTCATAATACCCTTCATCGGCGAGAGCTTCAACAGAACCCTCTCGCCCTCCATAAATGATACATCACACGCCTTCTGATCCGATTAACTCTTTTGCCTGGACTGAATTGTGCGAAGTCTCTCCTGAATCAACTTCACCTTCTCCAAAGCATCCTTCACCAGATCGGTGCCATACAGCTTAGCCTCGCCAGGATCAAACCACCCGATGGGAGATCGACATCGCCGACCATACAAGACCTCAAATGGAGCCATCTCAATGCTGGACTGATAACTATTATTATAAGCAAACTCGGCCAAAGGCAAGAACTGGTCCTACTGTCCTCCAAATTCAATCACACATGCTCTGAGCATGTCCTCCAATATCTGCACTGTCCACTCTGACTGCCCGTCGGTCTGAGGGTGGAATGCTGTGCTGAGCTCTAGCCGGATGCCTAACTCACTCTGTAGGGATCTCCAGAAATGCGAGGTGAACTGAGAACCTCGATCTGATATAATGGACACAGGCACACCATGCAACCGAACTATCTCCCAAATGTAGATCTGGGCCAACCTCTTAGAAGTATAAGTAGTAGCTACTGGAATGAAATGTGCTAACTTGGTCAACCTGTCCACAATGACCCAAACCGCATCAACCTTCCGCAAAGTCCGAGGAAACCCAACTACGAAGTCCATAGAGATGCGCTCCCATTTCCATTCGGGTATATGCATTTAATGAAGTAGGCCACCTGGCCTCTGGTGCTCATATTTAAAATGCTGGCAATTTAGACATCTAGCCACAAACCCCACTATGTCTTTCTTCATCCGTCTCCACCAATAGTGCTGCCTCAGGTCACGATACATCTTCGTAGCACCAAGGTGTATAGAATACTGTGAACTATGAGCCTCCTCTAGAATCGTCTCCCTCAGGCCATCAACATTAGGGATACATAAGCGACCCTGAAGTCTCAGAACACCATCCTCGCCAATAGAAACCTCCTTGGCACCACCCTGAACCACTGTCTCCCAGAGAGCCACCAAGTTTGGATCATCATACTGTCGAGTCTTGATCTCCCCCAATAATGAAGACTGAGCCATCACACATGCAAGAACCCGGCTGGGCTCAGAAAGGTCCAACCTCACCAGATGATTAGCCAAGGACTGAATTTCCAAAGCTAGAGGTCTCTCCTCTACTGAAATGAAAGCCAAACTACCCATACTCTCCGCCTTCCTGCTTAAGGCATCCGCTACCACGTTCGCCTTGCCCCGATGATAAAGAATGGTGATGTCATAATCCTTCAGCAATTCAAGCCACATGTGCTGCCTCAAATTAAGATCCCTCTGCTTGAACAAGTGCTGCAGACTGCGGTGATATGTATAAACCTCACAAGGCACCCCATACAAGTAGTGTCTCAAAATCTTAAGAGCATGAACAATCGCGCCCAACTCCAAGCCACGCATAGGGTACTTTTTCTCATGAACCTTCAACTGGCGTGAAGCATATGAAATAACTCGCCCCTCCTGCATCAACACACAACCTAAACCAACGCGTGAAGCGTCACAATAAACCATACATCCTAGAACTGGAAGGAAACACTAGAACTGGTGGTGAGGTCAATACTTTCTTAATCTTCTAAAAGCTCTCCTCACACTCGCCAGACCATCGAAATGGGGCATTCTTCTGGGTCAGTCTAGTCAGATGGGCTGCAATGGATGAAAAACCCTCCACAAATCGGCGATAATAACCTTCCAGACCCAAGAAGCTCCTGATCTCTGTAGCTGAAGTAGGGCGTGGCCAATTCTGAACTGCCTCAATCTTCTTAGGATCCACCTTGATACCCTCTCCAGATACCACATGTCCCAAGAATGCCACATGATCCAACCAAAACTCACACTTGGAGAACTTAGCGTACAACTTTTGTTCTCGCAAGGTCTGGAGCACAACTCTAAGATGCTGCTCGTGATCTCCCAGGCTATGTGAGTAAATCAGAATGTCATCAATGAAGACGATGACAAAAGAATCAATATAGGGCCTGAACACCCTGTTCATCAAGTCCATAAATGCTGCTGGGGCATTAGTCAAGCCAAAGGACATCACCAGGAACTCGTAATGACCATATCTCGTACGAAAGGCAGTCTTCGAAACATCTGAGTCCCGAATCTTCAGCTGATGGTACCCCAATCTCAAGTCAATCTTAGAAAACACCCGAGCACCCTACAACTGGTCAAAAAAATCATCGATACGCGGCAACGGGTACTTGTTCTTGATGGTGACCTTGTTCAACTGGCGGTAGTCAATACACATCCGCATAGTCCCATCCTTCTTCTTCACAAATAACACTAGAGCACCTCAAGGTGATATGCTCGGTCAGATAAACCCCTTAGCTAGCAATCCTCAAGTTTTTCCTTCAATTCCTTCAATTCCTTCGGAGCCATACGGTATGGGGGAATAGATATGGGCTGGGTGCCTGGAGCTAAGTCAATGCAAAAGTCAATGTCACGATCCGATGGCATGCCTGGGAGGTCTGAAGGGATTACATCATCATACTCTCAAACTAATGGCACTGAATCAATCGTCGGATACTCAACGGTGGTGTATCGCAAATACGCAAGATAAGCCAAACACCCCTTCTCGACCATATGTCGAGCCTTCAGGAAAGAAATGACCCGACTAGCGGTACTAACTGAGGAACCTCTCCACTCCAATCTTGGCAACTCGGGCATGGATATAGTAACAGTCTTGGAATGGCAATCTAGAATGGAATAATAGGGAGACAACCAATCCATGCCCAGGATAACCTCAAAATCAACCATATCAAGCAACATGAGGTCTGTTCTGGTCTCAAACCCACAGAATGTAACCACACAGGGCTGATAAATCCGGTACACAACCACAAGATCGCCCACATGAGTGGACATATAAATAGGAGTACCCAAGGAATCACAAGGAATATCTAGGGAATGAGCAAATAAGGCTGATACATATGAATAAGTGGACCATGGATCGAATAATATCGATGCATCTCTACCGCATACTAAAATAATACCTGTGATCATGGCATCTGAGGCCACTGCATCTGATCTGGCCGGAATAACATAGAATCTGGCTGGAGCGCCGGATGAATGACCTCCACCGGAATAAACATGAGCTGACTGAGCTCCCCCTTCCTAGCCTCCACCTTTGAGACGACCCCTACCAACCTTCCCTCCACTTCTGGGTGGCCGAACCACTGATGCTGACCTCATAGGTTGGTGACCCTGCTGCACTGCCTTGCCTCGAAGCCTGGGACAATGCCACTTCATGTGACCTGGATCCCCACACTCATAACAACCTCACGGCAACATGGCCTGCTGCCCTGAAGATGAACCTGAAGAGCAGGAGGACGGTAGGAACTCTCTGGCATAGCACTGAGATAAGGACCGGTAGACCCATGATGACCAGAATACTCGCCGGAGGAACCCTGAATAGCTGGTGTGCAGTAAGAACTCTCCGGCATGGCGCTGAAATAAGGCCTCGCTTGGACACCTAGGCTGGCCCCTACAAAACTGACCCCTGCCCCTAGCTGGAGCACCTTTGAAATCCCCGGAAAATCTGGCCCTCTTATCCTGCTGACCATGCTCTCTGCTCCTCGATCGATAACCCTCGATCCTATGAGTAATCTCTACCACAAGATGATAAGGAGTCCCCATCTCCACCTCTCGGGCCATGTTGGCCCTAATACCTGGATGCAACTCAGCTACAAATGTCCGCACTCTCTCTACATCAGTAGGAAGTTTCATGAGTGCGTGACGAGACAGCTTAAAAAACCTGGCCTCGTAGTCAGTCACCAACATTTGTCCCTGTTCCAGCTGCTCAAATTGATACCGCAACTCAGAGGGTGGAATATATCTGTCCAGAAACAACTGAGCGAACTGCCCTCAAGTGATGGGAGGGGAATCTGCCAATCTGCCAAGGATATAGGACTGCCACCATCTGCGGGCCCTGCCTTTAGCTGAAAAGTAGTGAAGTCAACTCCACGAGACTCCAGTATCCTCATGTTGTGCAGTCTGTCCCTGCACCTATCAATAGAGTCCTGTGCGTCCTCATGATGCTCACCTCCATAGACATGAGGGTTTAATCTGGTCCATCTATCTAATAACTTCTGGGGATCGCCGTCCGCAGCTAGTCTGGGCTTAGGTGTTGCTACTGCTACTGCTACTGGCTGAACCTCGCCCACGGGTAGTGTACCCGGGGTCTGATATACTGCTGTTGCATGACCAGCGACCTGTGAAGTAGGGTTCTGTGCTCCCCCTCCCGCTTGAGATGTGGCCGGATCTACTGGAAATAAACTAGCCTGAGTCAAGGTATCCATGAACCGCATCATACGGCCCATGACCTCCTGGAATCCTAGCACTGTCGTAAAATCCAAAGGGGAATGATCTACTGCGGGCACCTCGCCCTGCTCTTCAGTGATGGGATCCTCTACTGGATCCGCTGCGGGTGCGACTGGTACAGTCCTGGGATGCCCTCATCCCCTACCTCGGGCCGGTGCCCTCCCCCGGCCTCTACCACGACCTCGGGACGGGGGTAGCAGCCTCTCCCGGGTCTGGAACATCAGCTGCTCGCGTCCTCACCATCTGTGAGAGAATAGAAGAGTGAGATTTAGTATATCATTAATTGCACGATAGAAAGTGAATAAAGAGATATTTCCTAACACCTTATAGCCTCCAGAAGATAAATACAAACGTCTCTGTACCGATCCGCAAGACTCTATTGGATTTTGCCGTAACTTGTGAGACCTACGTTAACCTAGAGCTCTGATACCATGTTGTCACGACCCAATTCCTAACTCAGGTCGCGATGGCGCCCAACACCGCCGTCAGGCAAACCAACTTTTGTTTACTAGTGATTTTAGGTAGTTTACCGAAACATTTTTCAGCACTTGCTTAACTTAGTTTTGAGACATTAAGTAGAAACAGATAACTTAGGCAGATCTTATGCAAAATAAATAATCACGAAGTCATAATTAACGATTACATCCCAAAAATAAAGTCTATTAGTGTGTGCGTGCCAGGAACTAGTGTCACAAGTCTACAGGCATCTAGAAGAATAATACCCAAAAGAATGAGAGTTTGTCCTACTGTCTGAGTAAGTATAGACAGAAATAACAAAAGGATAGCTCCAAAGTGCTGCTGGGAATCGCCAAGGAAAGCAGCTCACCGTGAACCGTCGACCAGTAAAACTCAGGAACGAGCTCCGGACTGGAACCCAGATGCTCCTGCCTCAGAACATGTACAATCAAGTACAGAGCGTAACATGAATACATAAACAATATGTACCCAGTAAGTATCCCGCCTAACCTCGAAAAAGTAGTGACGAGAGGTCGACTTAACACTTACTAGGGTCCAAACAATGTATTTATGTGATAATTTAAAAGAGGACAACAAGTAAGCATAGATAGTAAGAAAAATAAATATCGAATCGTAATAAAATCCAAATATGTAGTGAAGCATAAATTTACAAGTTTTCAGCTCGATCCTTCAGGATAATTCACCGCTCAACAGTCATAAACAACATCAGGCAAATAGCATGCGCATAGTGGAATAAGGACATCCGGCCTGAGCCAACATAATAATAATAGCTGTGCACTGTCGAAGGGTCGAACAACGCGAACCATAGATGCATCTATCAATACCCGTCAAGGTGTACGACCCGCTCCCATGAGAGTAAGGGAAAGAATCACTCTGCTTGCGGGATATAAATTTCAAAGAAGTTGCATGCAAACACAACATCTTTCTTTCAATTCTTTTCAAATAACAATTCCTTTAAAACATCAATCTCGGTTTTCTTAAAAATAAAGTTGCAAACGATGAAGTTACAAAGCATATAACTCAGTTTAATAGAATTCACATGGTGTGGGCCTAACTACCCGGACATAACAATAATAGTCACTAGGCACGGGATCTCGTCACCTCGCACGTACGTAGTCCCCCACAATAATGACACATAATCATTTAATTCACCTATGAGGAAAATTCCCTCTTACAATGTTAGAAAGGAGACTTACCTCGTGTCAAGCCTACTTTCCGGGTCAAGAACGCGCCGGAAACTCCAAAGTCGTCGCCCAAAGATTCGAAACTAGTAAAAGGTTGCATAAATAAATCAATCTATACTCAAAAGTATGAAATTTCCCTATTTAGATGATTATTTCAACCTAAAGTGCAAAATAAAAAATACACCCCCGGGCCCACATGCTCGGATTCCGAAAATTTCCGGAGGAAATACTTACCCATAGCCTAAGGATCAATATTATATGGTTTTTGTACGATTCCGTAACACATTTCTTGGAAATTTCCAATTTTTGTCAGAAACCTAGATTTTACTCGAAACCCATGATTTCCACTAATTTAAGGTGCTAATCTACCTAGGAATTCAAGTATTAAGCTAAGTTTATAGTAGGAATTACTTACCTTACAGTAGCTAGGTCGAATCTCTCCTTTGCAAGCTCTCAAAATTTCCCAAGTTGAAGAAAAATGGTTCAAGAATGGCTAAATCCCGTATTTTAAACAACCTCACTGCCTTCAGGTTTTTTTCGCACCTGCGGCTCGAGGACCGCACCTGCGGTCTCGCATTTGCGAGAAAAATCTCGCACCTGCGGAAAATGTGAAGGGGGCCGGTGGTCGCACCTGCGGAACTGGGTAGCCCCCTCTGAGGCCGCACTTGCGAGGCATTGACCGCACCTGCAGTCTTCGTACCTGCGGCTGGTCCTTCGCAGGTGCGGTCGCACAATATCTGGTGCACCAGCAGTCCCTTTAAGGCTAGTTTTTGCCTCGCGCGATGCCCGAATGGCATCTAGGCCCACCCGAGACCCCGTCCAAATATACCAACAAGTCCTAAATCATAATACGGACTCGCTCGAGCCTTCAGAATGTCCGAAACAACGGTAAATCAAAAAATCATACCCCAAAACCTATTGGATCAAACTTAAGAACTTTGAGTTCTTGAATTCACTTTCAACACGCCGAAACGTACCTATACTACTCGGAATGACACAAAATTTTGCGAGCAAGTTATAAATGACATAACAGAGCTATTCTCGGTCTCGAAATTCCGTTTGGACCTCGATAACACAAAAACACGTTACAAACCTCAATTTGAACTTAAGGAGATTCTTATTTCACTATTTGGCGCCGAAATTCTCCCGGGTCATCCAAAACCCGTTCCGAACAAACGCCCAAGTCTGAAATCATCATATGAACCTACCGGAGCCTTTGAATCTCGATTCCGAGGTCGTTTACAAAAAATATTGACCTAAGTCAAACTTGGCCTTTAAGGCCAACCTTAAGGAACTAAGTGTTCCTATTCCACTCCAAACTCCTCCAAACCTCAAACCACCCGTCCCCGCAAGTCATAAATCAGTAAAAGCAACTACATGAAGTCTCATTTAGGAGAAGGGGGTCCTAGAACACAACACTACCGGGGGGTCGTTACAGTTGTAGAGATCCCTTCTCCTGAAGAAAGCATTACTACCCACGTGGAAGGGTATCTAAGTGTTTACACTTAACCTTTCATGTTGATCCCCTTCGATTCAGTCATCATTGAATTCCGCCGTCAATATCAAGTGACTTTAGGCCAAATAAACCCTTCTTTTTGGCGCATCGTGATCATGCTCTGGTTCTTTATCAGCAAAGTTGAGGGGCTGCCGTTCACCCTCGACCACCTCATCAAGTTATACAACCCTCTAATCTTTTGAGGGTTGATAAAACTTCAACGTTGAGTGACCAATGCGTTGTTCTCGAGTATCAACGAGGAAAAGGACCGGGGGTGGATGGGTTGATTTGTTCGGATGAGGACTTGTGACCTTATCCCGAAAAAGAAAATGCCATTTCCCAAAAATGAATAAGAAAATAAGAAGTTACACTATAGGGAGCCTACCAATAGGCCCAGATCTCCAGATTTCTCAATGCCAATAGGTGTTTCATAACCTTTCTATCACGACCCAAAATCCCACATGGGTCGTGATGGCGCCCAACACCGGAGTCAGGCGAGAACAGTTGTTTACTAGTGAAATTTTCCTTATTAACATACAAATCCCACATATTTCCCAAAGTTTTAAACTTAACTTATTTAAATAAAAAGAGGAAACATTTACCAATTTTAATACATACAGCCAAAAATGATCGTGATCCAATATATATATATATATATATATATATATATATATATATATATANGAACTAGTGTCACAAGTCAACATGCGAACTAGTAGAATATACATAAGATAATACAAGATTGTACTGCTGTCTGAGAGGAATAGACAGAATATTGACAAAAGATAACTCCATAGCACAACTGAGAAACGTAAGGGGGTGCAGCTCACTGTGGAGTTCAGTCCGGAAGATAAGTCAAGCTCCGGTCGGATAACCAGAAACACCAGCCTCAGAACCTGTACAATTAAGTACAGAAGTGCAGCATAAGTACATAATATAAATGTACCCAGTGAGTATCCCGCCTAACCTCGAAGAGGTAGTGACGAGAGGTCGACATGACACTCACTACGGTCCAACAGTAATAATGTAAACAGGATATACGCAATGCAGTAGACATGTGAGATAGTAAGCAATAGATATCTATCAAATACAGAAAACTGGGTAAGTACTGAAAATAAGCAACAATGTACACTTTCCCTTTTCTCCGGAATATCTGTCAAGTCAATATCAATGGAAAACAGTACCCAATAGCCTCAAGCGCACACAAAGGTAGGACAACCGGTCTGAGTCATAATGAAATATCTAGACACTGACTCATATATATATAATTAACATAAATCTCCCCTCGATCAAGAATCATACCTGCGACTCGAGTGCTGACTCATATATATAATTAACATAAAGCTCCCCTCGATCGTGAATCATACCTGTGATTCTAGTGCTGACTCATATATATAATTAACATAAAGCTCCCCTCGATCGTGAATCATACCTGTGATTCTAGTGCTGACTCATATATATAATTAACATAAAGCACCCCTCGATCGCGAATCATACCTGCGACTCGAGTGCTGACTCATATATATAATTAACATAAGGCTCCCCTCGATCGCGAATCATACATGCGACTCGAGTGCTGACTCATATATAAAATTAACATAAACCTCCCCTCGATCGCGAATCATACCTGTGACTCGAGTGATGACTCATATATATAATTAACATAAAGCTCCCCTCGATCGCGAATCATACGTGCGACTCGAGTGCTGATTCTTATATATAATTAACACACACACACACACAGATACACACACACACACATATCTATATATATATATGCCAGATTTATCAATAAGCTTAGTAGAGGCTATAATTGTAACAAAGATCTATTCACCGGGATTTAAGAGGCAACTCTCAACCATTTTGAATACTAGTTCAAAGATAATAAGCATACTGGTTC
>MDKI01010744.1:0-16467 GCA_005239505.1 Nicotiana paniculata
ATCAATGAAATTCTTTTAAACTTCCAAAACTTCTAAATTTTCCATTTTCGATCCGAATCACGTAAACTAAGTCTGTTTCCCACCAAATTTCACAGATAACACATATAAGACATATTAAACCTGTTCCGGGCTACGGAACCATGATAGGGGCCTGGTATCACAGGTTTCACATCAGATCTCATTTTCAAAAACGTTTATATTTTTCAGAAAATAATTTTCTTCAAAAATTTATTTCTTGGAATTCGATTCTGGGCATACGCCCAAGTCCCATATTTTCCTACGGACCCTCCGGGACCGTCAAATCACGGGTCCGGGTCCGTTTACCATAAATGTTGACTAAAGTCAACTTTACTCAAATAATTAATACAAAATCATCATTTTATCAATTTTTCACTTAACGGCTGCCCAGGCTACGCACACACGTAGAGGTGAGATAAAAGAAGGCTTTCACGGCCTTGGAACACATATTTAGCTAAAATTACACGGCATGCCCTTTTTGGGTCATCACAATCTCCACCTCTAAAACAAAAGTTCGTCCTTGAACTGACATAGAATGGTACCTGAATTGGGGAAAAGATGGGAATATCGGCCCCGCATATCTGACTCGGACCCCCAGGTAGCTGCCTCAATAGGCTGACCTCTCCACTGAACACGAACCGAAGGATAACTCTTCGATCTCAGCTGACGAACCTGTCGAGCTAATATGGCTGCCGCCTCCTCCTCATACGTTAAATCCTTGTCCAACTGGACAGCGCTAAAGTCAAGCACATGAGAGAGATCAGCAATATACCTCTGAAGCATAGATACATGAAACACAAGATGCACGACTGATAAACTAGGTGGCAAGGCAAGTCTGTAGGCCATCTCTCCTACCTTTTCCAGAATCTCAAATGGGCCAATGTACCTGGGGCTCAACTTGCCCTTCTTCCCGAACCTCATCACGCCCTTCATAGGCGACACTCAAGGAAATACCCGGTCTCCAATCATAAATGCCAAATCACGAACTCTGCGATCCGCATAACTCTTCTTCCTGGACTGGGCTGTACAAAATCTATCCTGAATGATCTTCACCTTGTCCAAGGCATCCTGAGCTAACTCTGAACCCAACAATCTAGCCTCTCCCGGCTCGAACCACCCAACTGGCGACCGACACCGCCTACCATACAACGCCTCATACAGAGCCATCTGAATGCTCGACCGATAGCTGTTGTTGTAGGCAAACTCAGCTAAAGGCAAAAGCTGGTCCCATGAACCTCCAAAGTCAATGACACATGCTCGCAACATATCCTCCAAAATCTGAATAGTACGCTCGAACTGTCCGTCCGTCTGAGGATGAAATGTTGTGCTCAAATCAACCCTGTGTGCCCAACTCACGCTGAAATACTCTCTAGAAATGGGAGATAAATTGAGTACCTCGGTCAGAAATAATGGACACAGGCACACCATGCAATCGCACAATCTACCTCTTGTAGATTTTTTCCAACTTCTCTGCCGAATACGAAACTGATACAGGGATGAAGTGTGCTGACTTAGTCATCCTATCCACAATGACCCACACCGCATAAAACATCCTCTAAGTTCGTGGGAGCCCAACTACGAAATCCATGGTAATACGCTCCCACTTCCACTCGGGAAGCTCAATCTGCTGCATCAAACTGTCGGGTCTCTAGTGCTCGTACTTAACCTGCTGACAGTTCAAGCACCGAGCTACATATGCTACAATATCCTTATTCATCCTCCGCCACCAATAATGTTGCCGCAAGTCCTGGTACATCTTTGTGGCACCCGAATGAATGGAATACCGGGAACTATGGGCCTCCTGCAATATCAGCTCACGAATGTCGTCAACATCCGGTACACAAATATGGCCCTGCATCCTAAAGACTCCCTCATCATCCACTGTGACCTGCTTGGCACCTCCGTGCCGGACCGTATCTTTAAGTCCACATAAATGACGATCATCATACTGTCTGGCCCGAATAGATCATACAATGAAGAACGGGCCACAGTATGGGCCAAAACGCTGCCAGTCTCATAAACCTCCAATCTCATGAACTGAATGGCCAAATCCTGAACATCTAAAGAAAGCGGTCGCTCTCCGAATGGTATATAAGCAAGACTATCCATGCTGGCTGACTTCAGGCTCAAAGCATCGGCCACCACATTGGCCTTCCCTGGATAATATAAGATGGTAATATCATAATCCTTCAACAGCTCTAACCATCTCTGCTGCCTCATATTCAACTCTTTCTTCTTGAACAGGTACTGCAAACTCTTATGATCCATGAACACCTCACAAGACACACCATACAGATAATGCCTCCAGATCTTCAACACATGAACAATAGCTGTTAACTCTAAGTCGTGAAATGGATAGTTCTTCTCATGAACTTTCAACTGACGAGAAGCATAGGCTATAACCTTGCCATCCTGCATCAACACTGCACCAAGTCCCACCCATGAAGCATCACAATACACGGTATAAGGCCCTGAACCCGTGGGCAAAACTAACACCGGTGCCGTGGTCAAGGCTGTCTTGAGCTTCTGAAAGCTCGCCTCACACTCATCAGACCACCTGAACTGGGCACCCTTTTGGGTCAACTTTGTCATCGGGGTTGCAATAGATGAAAAGCCCTTCACAAACCGGCAATAATAACCTGCTAAGACCAAGAAACTCTGAATCTCTGTAGCTGAAGTGGGCCTGGCCAATCTCTGACTGCTAAAATCTTCTTGGGATCCACCTGAATACCCTCTGCCGACACAACATGGCCCAGAAATGCCACCGAACTCGACCGGAACTCACACTTAGAAAAATTGGCATACAACCGACTATCCCTCAAAGTCTAGAGGACGACTCGAAGGTGCTGCTCATGCTCCTCACGGCTACGGGAGTAAATCAAAATATCATCAATGAAAACAATCACAAATGAGTCCAAATAGGGCCTGAACACTCGGTTCATCAACTCCATAAAAGCAGCGGGGGCATTTTTCAACCCAAATGACATCACCAAGAACTCATAATGCCCATACCGAGTGCGAAAGGCTATTTTAGGGACATCAGACGCCTTAATCCTCAGTTGATGGTACCCAGATCTCAAGTCTATCTTGGAAAACACTGTAGCACCCTGAAGTTGGTCAAATAAATCATCAATCCTCGGCAAAGGATACTTATTCTTAATAGTAACCTTGTTCAATTGCCGGTAGTCAATACACATCCTCATTGAGCCATCTTTCTTCTTAACAAAAAACACTGGGGCACCCCAAGGAGAAACACTAGGCCTGGTGAAGCCTTTATCCGACAAATCCTGCAACCGATCCTTCAATTCCTTCAGCTCTGGCAAGGACATACGGTATGGCGGAGTAGAAATGGGCTGAGTGCTTGGAGCCAACTCAATACAAAAGTCAATATCTCTGTCAGGTGGCATACCTGGCAGGTCAGTAGGGAATACCTCTGGAAACTCACGAACCACGGGCACAGACTCCATAGAAGGAACCTCGGCACTAGAACCACGAACATAGGACAAATAGGCCAAACAACCCTTCTCGACCATGCGTCGAGCCTTCATATATGAAATAACTCTACTGGAAGAATGACTAGGAATCCCTCTCCACGCCAATCGAGGTACCCCCGGTAAGGCCAAGTTCATAGTCTTGGCATGACAGTCCAAAATAACATGGTAGGGGGATAACCAATCCATCCCCAAGATGACATCGAAATCAACCATATCAAGAAGCAAGAGACCTACATGAGTCTCCATACCACCAATAACCACTAAGCATGAATACGGTAGACTCGATCTACCACAATAGAATCACCCATCGGTGTACATATACAGGAGTACTCAGGGAATCACGGGGCATAATCAGATAAGGAGAAAAATATGAAGACACATAGGAGAATGTAGACCCCAGATCAAATAAAATCGAAGCATCTCTACTGCAAACTGAAACCATACATGTAATGACTACATCAGAGGCCTCAGCCTCAGGCCTAGCAGGAATAGCATAGTACGGGGCGGAGCCCCTCCAACCTGAACATTTCTGGGTCGACCTATTGCGGGCTGACCTCTACCTCTCATAGCCTGTCCTCCACCTCTAACTGGCTGGCCTCCACCTCTGGCACCTCGACCTCCACCCCTAGCTGGCTGAGGGGGTGGGGGTGCACCTGGTGCGGGAATCATAGCACGGGAACCCGGATTCTGAGAACTACCAGAAGCTCAGGGGCAATACCTAACAATGTGCCCTGGATCACCATAAGAGTAACAAGCCCTCTGCTGCTAAGACTGTTGGCCCTGAAACTGTCCCTGTCAACCAAAATAACCACTATGAAAGCTCTGAAGTGGCGGTGCACTGATAGGAGCTGGTGGTGCATTGGGGGATACCTAGAGTGCTGACTGGAATGGTCTAGGAGGATGACCTCTGCCAAAAGAATCTCTGCCTCCAGATGAGGCACCACTGAATCGGCCGAAATGACAAGGTCTCTTGTCAGACCCCTGACCACTGCCCGGTGGTAAGACCATCTCAATACGCCTGGCCACATCGGCCGCATCCTGAAATGATATATCATTACTTGTCTCCCTGGCCATCTTAAGTCTAATAGGCTGAGCTAGACCCTCAATAAACCTCCTCACCCTCTCACGATCAGTGGGGAGTATCATGATAGCATGTCGGGCCAAAGTAATGAACCTGGTCTCATACTGTGTAATAGTAATAGATCCCTACTGGAGGCGCTCAAACTGCCTCCGAAGATCCTCCCTCTGAGTAACTGGAAGAAACTTCCCCAAGAATAACTCGGAGAACTGAGCGCAAGTCAAAGGCGAAGACCCAGCTGGTCTGGTCAAACAGTAGTCCCTCCACCAAGTCTTGGTGGTACCAGAAAGACGGAATGTAGCAAAATCAACTCCATTGGACTCCACGATGCCCATGTTCCAAAGAACCTCATAGCAACTGTCCAAGAAGTCATGGGGATCCTCTGATGGTGCACCAATAAATGTAGTAGGAAATAGCTTGGTGAACCGATCCAATCTCCACAAAGCATCGGCAGACATAGCTTCTCCCTCAACTGCCTGTGCCACAATACCCAGCTGAGCTGCTCCAGCTGTCTGAGGTGCTAACTGCTTTGGTGTGCGGGTAGCAAGAGTTTGGGTCCCTCCCTCAGCTTGAGAGGCAGCTGGTGCAGTAGGAAGAAGACCGGCCTGAGCCACGCTCTCCATAAGGCCCACTAAGTGGACCAGAGTATCCTGAAGAAACGGGGTGGCAATGAACCCCTCTGGGACCTGAGCTGGTCCGACTAGAACTGCCCGGGTGGGAATCTCCTCAGCAACCTCCACCTGAGGATCCTCTACTGGGGTTGCTGCTCTGGGTTGAACCCTGGCTCTGCCTCAACCTCTAGCACGCCCTCGACCTCTAATAAGAGATGCAAAGGGAGGATCGGGCTGCTGATCGGTAGAAGAGGAAGCACGCGTTCTCACCATCTGCGAGAGAATAGAATAGAAACTCAGTTAGCATTTAGAACTCAAATCGCACGACAAAGAAGAAAAGATCTGAAGTTATTTCCTAACTTTGCAGCGTTTGGGGGATAAGTACAGACGTCTCCGTACCGATCCCTCAGACTCTACCAAGTTTTTCTGTGAACTGTGAGACCTAAGCAACCTAGAGCTCTAATACAAACTTGTCACGACCCGAAATCCCACTGTTAGGACCGTGATGGCGTCTAACGTTGAACCCGCTAGACAAGCCAACGTCTTGGTTAACATGCTTATTTCCTTATTATTAGGCATTTAACAAAAAAGCGATAAGCGAAAACAAGTTTTAAATAACAATGTGGAAGCTATGAAATGTAACATCTCAAGTATCTGATACTACAAAAATCCTTAGTAATACCCCAGAACTAGTACCACAAATCCACGGACTGTCTAAGAATACTAAAAACAAAGTCTGAATAAATAATACAACTGTCTCAGAAATACAAGAGAAGACAGAAAGAGAAGGAATGAGATAGGAGGTGACGCCAAGGCCTGCGGACGCCTGCAGGAATACCTCAGTGTTGCCTGTGGAATGAAGGATACTCCCTCGATCATTGTCCACTGAGTCTGGTACCGTAATCTGCACAACATAAAGAAGTGCAGGTGTAGCATCAGTACAACCGACCCCATGTATTGAGTAAGTGTCGAGCCTAACCTCAGCGAAGTAGTGACGAGGCTAGGACACGACAAATAATAGACACTTGTGCAATTAGATAGTATATAACAGAAATAACGGAAGGAAGTAATCATTTAAGTAAAAATACGGGGAAGACATGCTGGGGTAAAAAGTGGAAACCACTTATTGAATAACAAAACAAGGCAACTATGTAAGTATCAAAATAACAACAGATAACAAATAAGTGCACGGCATCACCCTTCGTGCTTTACTCTCGTTCTCACCAAAACAAGTGCACGGCATCACCCTTCGTGCTTTTACTCTCATCCTCACCAAGACAATAAATAAGTAAAACGGCACGGCATTATCCTTCGTGCTTTCAATTATCATATCATGGCACGGCATCACCCTTCGTGCTTTCATTCATCATATCATGGCACGGCATCACCCTTCGTTCTTTCATTCATCATATCATGGCACGGCATCACCCTTCGTACTTTCAATTATCATATCATGCCACGACATCACCCGTCGTGATTTTACACTCTCATCCTCATAGAGCTATAAATAAATGAATGCACGGCATCACCCTTAGTGATTCACTCTCTTCCTCACCCAAAAAATATCAAAAACAACAGTTTGGCAAGGAAAAACCACAATACAAGCCATAAATCACAACATCCCGGCAAGGGAACAAATACAGGGATATCACCGTTCCGGCAAGGGACACAACTATAACCAATCTCACTGAATGTACAACATAACCAAATAATCCTCAACCGAACAATAATTAACAGTGTTCACATTCAAGTATTTCCAACAATTGAATTATCTCCAATATGAAATCTACTACATGCCACAGTGAATATTGAAGAAAAACACTTGTAATATCAAAACCGACTAACGGGCATGCTTGACAACAATATATAGGTACTCGTCACCTCACCTATACATTGAACATGGAACAACAAGTAGCACATATGACTCAACACCTATTCTCTCAAGCTAAGGTTAGGCCAAACACTTACCTAGACTCCAAGAATCCAAATCAAGCCTCTAGCACCGCTTTTCCTTTCGATCCCGACTCCGAAACAATCGTATCTAGACATAATTGACTCAACAACATCAATAAATGCTAACCAATTCAATTCCAAAGCTTAATTATAAAATTCCCAACATTCTTCCCAAAATTCCAAAAATCGACCCCGGGGCTGCTTGGTCAAAACACGAGGTTCGAACCAAAACCCGATCACCCATTCACCCACGAGCCTGAATATATAATTTTTTTTTTAATCCGACCCCAAAACGAGGTCATATTCCCAAATAATCAAAAAGTCCTAACTCTAACCAAATCCCTAATTTTCTACCTTAAATCTCATGTTTTTAGGCCTAAAATCTAATGGGTGTTAATTAAAATGGAAGAAAACATGGTTAGAATTATTTACCTAAGAGGTTATGGTGATGAAACTCTTCAAAAAATCGCGTATGGTGTGTGGAGAAGAAGGAGTTTATGAAAAATGGCTAAATTCCCGTATAAGTGTTTTGTTTTGGGACAAAATAATCACTAGGTGAATTTGTCTTACGCGATCGCGACAGACCTACTGCGATCGCGTAGAGTACTAAACCTGGTCCATCGCGATCGCGACCAAGCGACCACGTTCACGTAGAGGACTAGCTACCCAGCCTCACATTTTTACTATGCGTTCACGTGAGTCCTTCGCGTTCGCGTAGAGCACTTCCCCCCAGGCTTCACGATCGCAACCAAGGCTATGCGTTCGCGTAGGGTAAAATCCTACCCCTACCTATTTTCACATCGCGATCGCATGACTTGTGTCACACCTCCTTTTTCACCCCCGGGAAATAAAGGGTAATAAGGGATTTTTTCCACTTTAAGTGACATTATTCGGATTTAGGATTTATTTTAGTTTTCAGAGTCGCCACCCAAATTTTTTACGATGTTTCGGGACACCGTTTATTGAAATCCCAAACTGAGGAATTTTAGACTCTATTTTAAGTTGTCTGCGACCAGAAATCTGAGTAAGGAATTCAGTTAACCCGGGAGAAGGTTTTAGGCATTCCCGAGTTTTGTGGTTCTAGCACGGTCGCTTAACTATTAATATTTGGCCTAAGTTATCTGATTATTTACGTATTTTAGCCTATTGTGCATTTAGCCTTTTTAACTTTTAGTCGCTTTTAATATTTATGAATTTATCTTGAAACAAGTCACGATGGATTGCACTTGTTTGTTTTGGGACACACTGTAACCGCGCCTTATGAAATGCACCCGCAATTACAACATGTGATTTTTATTATTGTTTGAAGTTAGATTCGGGGGCACGAGTTGCCACACCCGAGTGTAGGATATATATGGTCATGACTATGGTCGTGACGGTTTGAAAGATGCTTATTTGAAGCAATATTTGATTATTCACTAAGTTCTATAATTTCGAACTAAAAGAGGTATTTTTCAACCTAGAGGATATGTAGAAGGTTGTATAAGATTAAGTTCACTAATCTAAAGACGAATGTTTGGGTTATGTCCATATTTTAGCCCAATTTATTGTTTACCCCTTTGGCCAATCCTAATTATGCTAGTTTTGATGAAAGAGTCACATGGTTCGAATTAGGATAAGGCAAAAATAAAACATTTGAGAGACACATGCTAACACATATTCGATTAAAATAACAATGGATAATATCACATAAAGGCAAAATATAGTTCACTACCATTTGTCCTATTTAATCATCAAGTGTATTTTTATGTGATTGAAGAACCTAAGAAGAGAAACTTTGCCACCAGCGGTCATTTGAATAAACAAACATGTCGATATTATTTTTTTGTTAAGTTAAAGTCATTTGATCCTTTTAGGAAAAGAATTTCAATCAGACAGAGAAGAAAACTGGAGTACGTAAGTGCTGGAATTTGCCATTTTTTACTTAGAACAAAACAGCTTTATAAATTTTCAAATTCTATCTATATCCTTTGGTTTTGATTCTGAAATCATCTCTATTCAGTAGTGTAAGATTTTGGTAAAATAAAAATAAGTACTTACTGTACAGCTTACAAAGTAATTGACCTCTAATCATTTTAACGTGATTACTCGGCCTATAACCTCAAGTCTAACGATCCAAAGTCCAGACTCCGTTGAGCCTAACTGGGATAAATTCACGAGTCTGGCCCAATTACAAAAGGCCTATGCAAACCTGCCCAAGTTAAGCAACTTCTCTCTTAATTTCGAAAATCTTTTAGATTTTTAAGAGAACACCAAAAAAACAGCAGAAAAATAAATATAACTGAATATACATTCTTATAGAGTCCAGTCCAGTTTTATTTACAAACTTGAAATCTGTAGAAACAACTACACTATTACATAGTCATTTCACTATGAAATACAATTTTCCTAAAAATAAATAAATAAAAATAAGAATATGTATTGTTGCTCCTGCGCAAGATAGCAGGCTTTCATAATTAAAACATGTACTTCATTATTGATTTTGAAACCAAATAACATAAATTTATATGCATCAATAAGGGAGGTCAAATTCGATTCCTTTTAGTGTTGCTTTAAGCAGTAAAGTTTCAAATCTAAACAGAAGACGGATATTTAAGCAATTTTATTGAGTGAATCTGACCAATGGTCAGATTCATTCCCCTTAGTGTTGTTTTTACTAGTAGTCATATTATAAGTCTAGACTTAGGAATAAAACCACATAACTACAAAAGAAAGCTGAAGTTAAAGAAAAGGCAAATTTCCAGGAGGCACTTCACGAAACATCTAAACCACACACATAGGCTATGGACATAGCACAAAATTGAACTTTATATAATCTAGAAAACAACACATGAATCAAACATTTCAGCAACCAACAAACCCAAATTTTGAATCTAACAACTTCATTTAAAGTTAAATTGTTAGTTACCTCTTTAGAGAAAGACTAACAAGAAAACCTGACCAGATAAAGGTCAGGGAGATGAAAAATCAGCAACCAAGTAGATACCACAGCGAACAATATTGAAACACCCGTGTTTAAACCAAACAGCCCAGGAGGAAATGCCCAAGTTTAGAACCCCAAAAATGTGAAGATTGTAGAAGAATTCAACAACCAAAACCAGTCTTCAAGACCCAAAACGAAACAGAAACAGGTTCATTTTTTTGTTGTTTTTCAATTTCTTCTTTTCTCAAATTCTAAAAAAAAAAGTAATTTCATAACAGAATAGGAAATCTATGTGTGAAGTCTATTTTTTTAGTAGCAGAAGTGTGTTCAAAATATGAAATTGTGTGTGTGTAGCTCTCAGATTTTTTCCAATGGGTATATTTCTCTCAAAAAATCTCTCCCATTTTTAGAGAACTAGGTAAGGTATTTATAGGATTTTTAGGATAGGATATGCTTAACATATTCCTTATCCATTAGGCTGAAGAATGGTACAGCTATAGCTGCACCATTTTAGAAAGTTCCATCCCCAGAAATTACCCTTTTAACCCCAAAATATCTGATTTCTTTATTCAAGAAGGTTCTTGGGTTGTTACATGATGCGTGGCTAGAATTCATGGTTTAACACGTTATATGCCTTACATTTTATGTGCGTTAATGATAAAAATACACTTTTATGTGCATAATGGAGTCTATTTCATGTGTAGGTGAATTGGAGATGGAAGCCGAGCTAAATGGATGCAAATTCGTCGAAAATACGCTCAAGAGGCGAAGAGGAGTGCACCGGGCTATAGCCGGGCGTTTGAGCCTTAAGGCCAGCCCTAGCCTGGCATTATCCAGGTGCCAGAGCCCAAACGCCAGCCCTAGCTTGGCGTTATCCAGGTGCCAGAGCCCAAACGCCAGCCCTGGCCAGGCGTTATCCATGCATTTGGCCTGTAACGCCTGGCCCCTGATCCGGTCAAATCCGAGTTTTAAAGAGTTTTAAGTGCTTACCGGTTGGAATAGAAGTCTCCTACACGTTTAGGGTGTATCCCAAACATATAAATCGACCCAAAAACACAACTTGAAAAAAGGAAGCCATGGAAGTGAAGAAAAACTTGTGGATTACTATTCATTGTAGAAAACATTGATTTTTATAACTCTTATTTATTATTTTGTAGTTCAATTATGCAAGTTATTTTAGAATTGATCTTATGAATATGAGTAGCTAATTTTTTTAATCTACGATTTTGGTGGAACCCGTAGGGGGATAAACTTATGGTGATATTAATATAGTTTGGTTGATTGTTCATCTCTATTTGTTCAACTACGTTCTTGTTGTAGTTAATTGAATGGCCATCAATTAGCTGTGCCTATTTAGTATGTATCTACTTGAGAGAGAGTGCATATTTAGGTAATTGTTTGAACAACACCACTCCTAGAGTATAGACGAAAGTCATAACCGAGGGTTTAGAGGTTGGATTAGAGATAACGATACCTCGGGTGCAATCTAAAGTGAACTGTAATGCAATCTAGCTAGCGTAACTTGAGAGAGTGCGTCTAGTAAATTATCATAATTACTTGAGAGAGATTTATGGTAGATAGAGTGTTCATGATTGATAAAGTCAACTAATCAAACTATAAGAAGTATCCGAGAAGGAAGTTCACCAAAGGGGGAAACCACAACCTTAGACCTTTATCATAATTGTTTACAACACATTGTTAGTAATTGTTAGTTATTATTATTGTCAGTAGAACTAGTAAAACATTACCAATTTATATTCAAAAAGTCTTGAGAGAATTGATTGAGTAAAAGTTGCGTATTCTAAATACTTGATTGATACGTTAATTCCCTATGGGATCGACTCTGGGCATAATACCCCGGGTTATATTTGCAATGCCCGTTTAGTCTTTTATTAGACATAGTTGAGCGTGATAAAATTTTGGCGACATTGCCAAGGAATTAACGGTGTTATCAATTGAGTTGGAAGAAATACAAAATTCTGAAATATAGTCAATTTTCGTTTTTACATTGAAAGTTTAACGTTTGGTAACGTGTTGCAGGTGCATGCCTAGAAACTCATCGAGAACTGGTGAAGTAGTTGAAGCCTTATCAGTCCCCGAGAAAGTTTTCCAGGCCCTAAACCGGACCAACCGGAAAAGCAAACATCAACCACCAATTGAACATATTGAACCCGACATGGAAGATCCAAACAACAGGAACAATAATGGGGATGATGTGGTAGACCCAGTCGCTCAAATAGGGGCAGAGGCTCCTTTATATGACTGGGCACAACCCACAGCTGAGAATTTGGCCACTGCGATACTGGTCCCTCAGATACAGGCCGAGTCCTTCCAGATAACAAATAATATGCTGCACTTATTGCAGAACAAGGGACTATTCTCAGGGTCATACATCGAAGACCCCCAGCAGCATTTGAAAAACTTCTTGTCAATTTTCAAAACACAGAGGCAGCCAAATGTCACTCATGAGGCAATAAAACTGTTGTTGTTTCCATTCTGAGTGATTGGCGCTGCCCAGACTTGGCTAAACTCACTCCCCATCAATTCCATTACCACATGGGAGGAGTTAGTTAAGCAGTTCATCAACAAGTTTCATCCACCTAACAAGACTGCCCAACAAATCGATGAAATCTTGAGCTTTAGACAAAAACCAGTTGAAACCTTGCAAGAGACATGAGAACGATTTAAGGGGATGCTGGTTATCTGTCCACATCATGGTATTCCAGAGCAGATGTTGGGGCAGCATTTTTATATGGGTTTGGCTGATACTGTTAAAGCAAATGTTGATGCTTCGGCTGGTGGAGCATTCTTGAGCAAAACGTGGAGAGAAAGTCATATCCTACTTGATAAAATGGCACAGAATTCAGGATGGAAAACCAGGAATGCACCTATTACTCCTGTAATTCACTCAATGCCATTAGATCCATCCAATACTATTGCAGAGAACGTGGTCACCTTAATAACACAGATGAGTATACTTACTAAGAAGGTGGAGGAATCAGGACAAAAGCAGCAGGTACACATCGTGGACACAACCAATAGGGGCTTATGCACATCTTGCATTAGTCAACCACTTGGTAATCACTGGAATGCAGAATGTCATCACCCTCCTTATCCAGAAAATATGAATTATGTGTCGAATTATGGAAGCCAGAGACAAGGGGCAGAACTGGGGTCAGCAAGTTCAACCATATAGACCACCCCACCAATAGCAAAACAGTGGAAATATTGGTGTCAGGGGACAACAAGGTAATGCAGCACCGTATCAGAGGCCACAAGGTTATAACCATCAAAATCAACAACAAGCATACTACCCTCCTCAGCATCAACAGGGGGGAAAGCAAGAAGATGGGTTTTCCATGTTAGAAGTTATGATGCAACAGGTTATTGGGTCAAAAGCCAAAATCAGTGAGAGAGTAGATGTACATGATGCAGCTATTAAAAATATTGAAGTACAGTTGGGCCAGATATCTATGGCAGTGAACAATCGTCCTCCTGGAACTTTACCTGCAGATACTCAGGTAAATCCTATGGACCAGGGCCCAAGGCAGCTGATGGCAGTGACTCTCCGCAGTGGCAGAGACTTAAACTTGGAACTGGAGAGAGATCGTGAAAGCAGACAGGCCGAGACACTGGTACCCATGCCGATTGAACTTGATGATTCAACAAACTTGACCAAGGTAACAGTGCAACCTACTGAAGAAGAACCCAGTTAACAGAGTGAGATTGAAAAAGAAGTGGAGATAGCCCAGGAGCCGGTAATTGAGGTAGTGGCTGAGAAAGAAAAGTCCCTAATCACTGGGAAAAAAAAAGACCGCCAGCTCCATTCCCTCAGAGGCTGGCCAAATACCAAAAGGATGAACAATACAAAAAGTTCTTGGACATGCTAAAGCAAATACAGGTAAATATCCCATTGATTGATGCGTTGAAGGAAATGCCTGGCTACGCTAAAATGATGAAGAACTTGATGTCTAGAAAAGTTGACTTCCAAGATCTGGCTACTGTCACCCTTACTCAGACTTGTAGTGCAGTAGTGACACGCCCTGTTGCTGAAAAGTTGTCTGACCCAGGGAGTTTTACAATTCCTTGTACCATTGGCAACTTAGCGCCAAAGCTCTATGTGACTTGGGGGCTAGCATTAATTTGATGTTGCTGGCCATATATAAAAGACTGGGGATTGGTAGAGCCAGGCCCACCTCCATGTTGCTCCAACTTGTTGATAGGACGGTGAAGAGACCGTCGGGTATTCTAGATGATGCATTGGTGCAAGTGGGGAAGTTTGTACTTCTTGCTGATTTTGTGATATTAGACTGCAAAGTGGATGAGGAAATTCCCATAATCTTGGGAAGGCCATTCTTGGCCACAGGCAGATCCCTTATCGATTGTGAGACTGGTGAACTTAAGATGAGGCTCAATGATGAAGAAATCACTTTCAACATGCAAAAGTCTATGAGGCGACCTAGTGAGTTCACCAACTGCTCTCTTATTGATGCTGTGAATATGATCCCAGAAAAAGAAGATGCATCCCTGACTGTTGGGGACCCTTTGGATGAATGTTTGATGAATCTAGATGATATGAACGGTGAAGAACTGGCAGACTGGGTGTTAGCACTTGAGGAAAAAGGGGTATGGCAAAAGGCTCTCAAATTTGAGTCACTATACGTAGAGGAAAGAGAGAACCCACTGGCCTGACCATCTATTGAAGAACCACCCAGGTTGGAATTGAAATCGGAGGATGCTGATGTGGTAGAAAAGATACTAGAGTTAACCAAGGACATCGATGATACATACTTTGTTGAATCTAGTGTCAATATTGTTGAGGATGTTAGTACACACTCCAACAATTTTTTCACATTGTGTTTGGATGATGATATGCAAATAGAGTTATCCGAACCACCTGAGGAGTTGAGGGATAAAGAACAAGATGCCTACATTTTGGAATTCTTCTTGCCAGAAAGTAGGGAGTACACATTTCGTCGAAAGGCCAAGAAGCGCAGATTACTACATTGTTTTATTGGGCCAGGCAGATTCGTTCTACCACCCCAGGAGCATGATCATAGGTCAGAATCCAAAATTGGGGTCCAATTCATAAGTTCAAAGTTGAGGCATAAAGGGATTAAAGCATTTGCTCGAAGGAGCATGAAAGCGAGATTAATGGAAAGGAGGTCGACGCTATTGGAGCAGGGAGTTTCTTACACCTTACTTTTATTTCTTGTTTTGTCTATATGTGATGCACTGAGGACATTGCATGATTTAAGTGTGGTGTGTTGTACATATTTGTTGTGATTTGTTGTGTGCGTTCTTGTTAGTAGTTTTAGCTTTTCTTGTTGGTAAGTTTTTCTTTAAAGTAGAACAAAGCAGAAAAAAAATTTATTAATTAGAAATATGTGGACTCTTCCTGACGATGGATCTCCTAGAAAGTTTTCTTGAGGGAAGTGAGTCTAATAGAAAGAAAAAAAACACCAAAAAGATTTTTTTGTTTTAGGTAGTGTAGTAATTCCCCCTTTGTTTTTCTTTGGACCACGGTTCTTTTCCAAGGGATTTTAATTGAACCGGGTGTACGTAGTTTTTAATTTTTAAGAGTAGGAATCACATTGTTGAGGGCTTAATAGTAACAATATCTCGAAACGTGCTAATGCCTTGAGAATAGTCAGTACTATGGTTGTGAAGCTTAGGCTCAAATTTTTGACTCTAGGATAAATACCTTAAATCAGGAATTCTTCAGATTTGCTTAACTGCTTTGAATGGAGTGTCGTGATAGATCCAATCCTGAGTGAGATATGTGCCATGTGTGTATGAGATTTGTATGTCATTCTGTGCATTGCATTTGATGTCTAGAACTTTCCCTGTGTGTGTCCAAAGCGAAATAGAAGTTTTGTTCAGTCTTGGAAGTGATATAGGCATTCCTTTGTTGATCCAGCTATATATATTTTACCCACCTAATTGTTATGTATCGTAGTTAACCCCGTTGAGCCTATAATCCTGTTTCTTTGGCAACCACATTACAAGCCATACCCCTTTGTTTGAATCGATCATATATTTGAACCTTGTCACCTCTCGTAAGCACTGAAAAAGTGATGAAATATGGAAAAGTTAAAGTGTGGGGTGGTAGGTTGGTTTTTGAGGGGAATAATTGAAATAAGGAGAAAGGTGCACGGTTTTGAAAAAGTAAGAGTCACTTGAAAAAGAAAAAATAAATAAATAAATAAATAAAATAAACAGTTGTATTGTTGTGAAAGAAAAATATATGTGGTGACTCTTAATGTAATTGTGCTTAAAGAAGTATTGGGTAATAATATTGATGTGAAGGTGGAGTTTGGCTTAATTTAAGTTTGAGGTTGAATGCGAAAGTTTATGTATTAATGTGCTTAGGGAGGTGTAGTCACTCTT
>ML327120.1:0-25695 GCA_005239505.1 Nicotiana paniculata
TAACCGTGTAGGAGACTTCTATTTCACTTGGGAAACACTTAAACTCGTCAAACTCGGACTTGGTCAACACTGGAGACCCCTGGCGTTTGGGCTCTAACGCCCCCCTAACGCCAGGGGGGGCCTGGCTTTAGGGCTCTAACACCACCTAACGCCAGGGGGGCCCTGGCCTTATGGGGTAAACGCCCCCCTAACGCCAGGGGGGGCCTGGCTTTAGGGGGCAAACGCCCGGCTATCGCCCGGGCGTCTCCTTTTGCGTATTTTTGACGTATTTGCATCCCTTTAGCTCCGTTTCCATTTCCAATTCACCTACACATAAAATAAACTCCATTAAGCACATAACAAGTGTAATTTTATCATTAATGCTCATAAAATGTAAGGTATATCACATGCTAAATCATGCAATTTAGTCTCGCATCATGAGCCTAGCTCTGTACCATGTTAAATTGAACATAGCGACAGCCATTGATGCCATTAAAGCTCGTTTGCAGAGAGAATAAGGAAGAGAAGCTAAGAGAAAGAAGAACAGTGTTTTGGAACCCAACTACTTTACTAACAAATTATTCTTCTAGAAAAGTACTACTATAATTACATGATGTACAACTATATACATCAATATTATTTTTCAACGATTTTGCAGTTTCTAAAAGATATTTTTGAGACGCACTTCTTTGTCTTTTTTTTTTTTTAGAATTTTTACATTCTTATACACTATTTGAAACTTTATCATCCTCCTTACTCAAATTTTAATTTAATTACATACCATGTACCAATTATATAGACTTTAGGAATTAAATGAGTATCCATTTATATTAGGAATCAATTATTTCACATCCTTATTATCTCTCTCTCTCTCTCTCTCTCTCTCTCTCTCTCTCTCTCTCTCTCTCTACGTCTATCCCTATCTCTCATTTCCTAATTCCAGTAATGTAGAGCAAAGGAAAGAGAGCAGCAATTCCACCATTGACAACCACTAAAAAGCTTTGAAGCTTTGAATTCGAATTTGAATTTTCAAAAATCATTATTTGTTTGGATTGGGTGTTGTTGCAAATAATTTAGAATATTGTTTGGAGTTTATATCTCAATTTTGAGGGTGTTTTGGTGAAGATTGGACTTGATTTTGACTGAATTTCAGATTGAAACTCATCGAAGAAGAAGAAGAAGGAGGAGGAGGAGGAGGAAGAAGAAGAAGAAGAAGAAGAAGAAGAAGAAGAAGAAGAAGAAGAAGACATGACATGCATTATACTTACGAAATTAGTAAATTTGTAGTATAGTTGTAGAAAAATTGTATTCTGTTGTTTATATATATATTTTTATTTAAATATTGTATGAAAGTTGAACAATATTGTATAAAAATTATATTTAAGTTGTATGAGATTGTAGTTGTATATAATTGGGTAGAAATAATGTATGAAAGTTGTAGATAAGTTGTACGTTAGTTGTATAATATATAATTAGATTTATGAAATTTGTTTTTACTATGTATAAATCAAATACAAAATATACAAAAGACATATTGTATACAAATTGTATTTAAGTGGTATGATACTGTAGTTGTAAATAACTGGATAAAAATAATGTATGAAAGTTGTAGATAAGTTGTATAATATATTATTAGTTGTATGAAATTTATTTCTACTATGTATAAATCATATACAACATATACAAAAGACATATTGTAATAAAATTTATATAAAAATTATATTTAAGTTGTATGATATTGTAATTATATTTTACTTGATAGAAATAATAATGTAAACAATATGTATATTTATATTTTGTGTCAATATGTTGAATTTGATGAAAACAACTATTTACATGCTCGATCCCCTAAGTCTGAAAATCACTAACAGTGGAGGCATTTGAAAAAACTCTGAAACTTTATTTCAATTGATAGAAAGAATTTATTTCTTTCTGCAAAAAATCAGAAAGAGAAATAAAATGATTGAATTTGAACTGCCTTGCTAGTTGCTACACTTGCATTTGTAGGGATAAGTAATTTTTTCCTTTTTTAAATGATAAAGCAACTAGCATTTCATTGATATCACGACAAGCTTTTCTTAAAATATCATTTACATAGAGGACCATTGATTTGTCATAAAAGATCAATTATTTAGTATTGGAATCAGATGTGCCCGAATAAAGTAGAATGGCAGGATTCAAGTAACTGACTCCAAAGATTGAGGCACAGATAATCGATTGATTGATTGAACTGCTTTACGGATTCACTGTTGTGTTGTTCTGTGTTTAATTTTAATATTTTCTGAGGAATATTCTTTTAAGATGGATAGTATATATTTTATAACTAAAATATGTTTAGGTCAGATAAATACTAAAATACAAAGATTTTTCGTAATAAAGTTTCAAATAACGTATAAGAAATGAACAAAAAAAAAATTTTCTTTCCTTTAAATCGACTATGGAGAAAATAATGGGCTTTATATTGTCAAAGTCGTGACCCATGTCTATGCAAATATTGAAGTGACTAGACCTACTTTAAATGCACTTATATTTTGATAACATAGAAAATAATATCCACAAAAGGAAAGAAACCAAAGTATTATTGATGGTCACTGTTTAATCAACTTTTGGGGATGAAATTAATATTAGATTAATTGACCAACTTTTGGGGATTCAATATAAATTACATAAATTGACCAACTTTTTGTGATGAAATTAACATTACATAAATTGATGGGTGCAAACGTGAAAAGGTTACAACTTTTCTCAATGAATGAACTTTTATTTGATAATATAGCATGGGCAATGAGGGCATGGATTTGCACAATTTTATATGACTTTATTTGTGCAAAAACAAGAATATAACATCATAGCTATCACTTATGTGTGAAAGAACATCTCATTTGTGCTTTTCAGCTTCTTTGTTTTTTTTTTTTAAATCTATGCTCGATTTCACATAAAAAATAAAGTGCTTTGACCCTCGTACTCAAAACTCCTTCCCACAAATTGGGTTAAAGGAGGCTTGAAACTGATACATTCACGCGTGGGCGGAATTAGTAGACGGGTCGCTATCCGTCTAGGGGTGGCAAACGTGCGGTTGGGTCGGATATGGACGGCCTGAAAACGAGTAATGCATAAACGGATAAATTATACGTTTATGGATATTCATATTATTTATAACTTTTTGAGTATGATCATCTTTGGGACAATTCCTAGTCTCTCAAACTTGAGGAACCTCAAATTTAAGACTTTATAAATATAAAAGTTAAACACATTAGTTATCCATTTTCTAAGTGGATAATATGGTTCTCATCCATATTTGACATGTTTTTAAAAAAATTATTACACAGCCCATTTTTAATAGATAATATGGATGGATAACTATTTTTTTAATCCATTGTGCCACCACTAGGCAGACTATGTTAATTATTATGGGAAGTTAAACACCTATTACTTTGAAGTCAAACACTATTTTACATAGATTCATATAAATATAGTATTAACTAAGCACTCAATTTCGGTAATAACTCCAAATTAAAAATAGTTGAGCACCTATAATATAATAAGTTTGAATCTACCACTTGCCACTGTTGCTACCTATTAGAGTATCTTGTTCTTCCTTCTAATTCTCAGCTAAAAGGAAGGGCGGGTTACATAAATAGCTGGCCAAATTCAATGTTTAATTTTTGTAATCGGTATATATAGATTATATTTGATTAACCTATATATGTATATATATATCATACATCTGCCGACTATTTTTAGTTTAAGAGATTAGATGGGTGACTATTTGGGATAATTCTTCTAAAAGGAATGAATAGTTGGATTGGATCACCAAACATTAAGATAAACTAGACAGGCCATATATATGAGTTTGGGCTAACCAATATGTTTGATAACATGGGCCAAGGGCCTGTATCTCACCAGCTTCAATCCTTTGAGAAAAATGAAGAATGCTTAGGTTATTGGGATTTTTTCCTTCCTATACAATATTTGAAATTTATTTATTAAAATTATTTTATTTTTATATATTACCCGCTCTAAATAAGGATTGCTTACAATTTATATACAATCCATTATTAGTGCCTTAAATTAGGAGATTCAATTATACCATTTTCCTTTTTTCTCTCCTCTCCTATTTCCCTATCCTCTCTATTCATTATTAATGCCTTAAATTAGACGATTCAATTACGCCATTTTCCTTTTTTGTTCTCTCCTCTCCTCTTTTTCTATTCTCTGTCATCTCTCTTCATGTTAAATTCATTAATATAATCTGTTGTTCCATCTAAATAAGACTCATTCTCGTTGTGTGTTGCCTTAGCCAATATTTTTTAGAATTTGTTGCATATATTCTATTGTTCATTGACCGGCTATATATTGGAAAATGTTCGACGTGTTCTATTGCCAACTTTTATGGTTGAGGACTTTGTTGTGGCTAATCTTCACTTCTAAAACGGGAAATTGTTTGCTATTATTCTTTCATCTATCGGTATGGTATGTGATTGATATAAAATTTACTTCTAAGAAAAGATAATGTATGGTACAATAATATACAAATTAAAAATAAATTTCATATAAATTTAATAAAAATTTTGATATATCTAAAAAATCATATGTACTAAAAATAAATTTCATACAACTAATTATACAGTATGCAACTTATTTACAACTTATCTACAACTTTTATACATTATTTTTACCAAGTTAAATACAACTACAATATCATACAACTTAAATTTATAATTTTTATACAAATTTTATACAATATATCTTTCGTATGTATTTTGTATATATTTTGTATGTGGTGTGTTCTTCTAACTCTCTGAAATTCCCATCAAATTTTCTCTCTTAATACTATTTTGATACTTATGAACAACTTTATGTAAAAAGATAGTATTTATAACTTAAATACAAATTTCTTATAACGGTTCATACATTATACAACTATTTTTCAACTTTCATACAACATTCAAATAAAAAAATATATAACTACAATATAATACAACTTAAATACAATTTACATACAACTTTAATACAATTTCATAAGTATATTGTATGTCATGTCTTCTTCTTCTTCTTCTTCTTCTTCTTCTTCTTCTTCTTCTTCTTCTTCTTCTTCTTCTTCTTCTTCTTCTTCTTCGAGTTTCAATCTGAAATTCGACAAAATCAAGTTTAATTTTCACCAAACACCCTCAAAATTGAGATATAAACTCCAAAGTATATTCTCAATTATTTGCAACAACACTCAATCAAAACAAATAATAGTTATTGAAAATCCAAATTCGAATTCAAAGCTTCAAAACTTTTTAATCGTTGTCAATGGTGGAGAATCAAACACCTTCAAAATTTATTGATTGATAATTTTAATTTGAACATGAATTGTGCAACATGAAAGGAAATTGCTAAGTTCAAGCTCTATAGTAAAATGACTGAAATCTATTAATGAATTCCATTAAAACTCTATAAACAAGAAAACATAAAAAACAGAGACCATCAAAGGAAGAAAAATTGGAAAAAAATAGAGAATGAAAGAGAGATGACAAAGAGAGAAAGACGAAGAGAGAGAGAGAAAGACGGAGAGAGAGGGCAGGTGTAAAGGGACGGGGAAATTCCTTATTCAATTCCTAAAATATAAGGATACTCATTTAAAATTAATTTGTATGTAACTGATATATTGTATATGACCATGTACTTAAGTTAAAACTTAATTAGGAAGGATAATAAAGTTTCATATACAGTATATGAAGATAAAAATCTCTATGTTATTTTATTGATTTCATATACTAAAAACATCTTTGATGACTATGGAGTATTCTCTATTTATTATTAAGAACCATAGCTAAAAAATACTTTTGAAGTTTTCTTCACCATCATTCTTCTGTTCAGAAGAGTCTGTCTCATCATCAAAATCGACATTAGTCATAGAAAAACTAGATGTATAGCCTAAAATTAAACTAGTAGCACTGTTAATTCTGTCGCTTTGAACTATCTTTCATGAACATTACTTACATAGTCGTTGGATTGGACTCAATTTCAAGCTAACATCTGTTAATCTTTACAAGAACTTTAGCTAAATCCAAGAAATCAGTTTTTAGAACCATGATATTGGACTTGGACTAGACTCAAAAGTATATATTAGGGGCAAGTGCACAGATAGCCGTTCTCAGGGATGTTATTTAGAAATTAGCCAGTATTTAATTTTCCTGAAATTTTAAACTAGAAATCTTAACTTCGGGACATTTCAAGACATTTTACTGAAATATTGAACTGAAAAACTGAAACTCATGACGCACTGGCTAATTTTTAAATAGTAGCCCTTTGGAGTGGCTTTTTTATATACTAAGTCAAGGCCCGGTCTGTACAGCCCATGTTGACATGTTAGGAGTTAGGACCCATCTTGGACACCAACAACATGTAATGTCACACATAAATCTGTTTTTGTTAAGAGTTAGCAGAGAAATAAACGATCAATTAAACAAAAATAGAAGAGTAAACAGAGGCTTCATATAATTTTGACCGTATCAGTGCTTGAAAAGTTTATGTTTTAGGAAATTGATCATCGTTTAATTACATGCTATAAAGAAAATACACACATTCAATTTGAGACGTATGTGACATTCCTATATATATATATATATATATATATATATATATATATATATATATATATATATATATATATATATATATATATATATATATATANATAGTTGAAGAGTTTGACATGCATAGGTATAAGCACGTCTCAGACAAAAGCTCGATACACTCAAACTTCTCTATAATAATATTTTTATATAACAACACTTTACTATAAAAGCCAAGCTTTTTCGGAATTAATTTTTTGTTATGTTATAATATGTGTTCTCTATAATATCCAAAAAATTCGGAACAAACGAGGTTGTTATAAAGAGATTTGAATGTATATGAGAATCAACTCCAATCGAATTTATGTAAGAAAGACCATCTATCCTCCTAGTCTATAAAATGAATATATATATATATATATATAGGATAATTAGTCCAAATATCCAATGCCATACTCAAAACAAGGCCAAATGAAGTTAATGGGAAATTGGTAAGTCCAAATTCTGGACTATATATATAATGTTGTTATGAAATTATTATATTGTGGATGTCCATTAATTACTATGTTATAGATAATCTTCCTGAAGAAGATTATTCATTTAGTACTCTATTGAAGTTTATCTACAAGCAGCTGATGCAGGTAGGTTGCAAGCAACTCAATAAAATGATTTGCAGCAGCTTCTTATTAAATAGGCACATTGCGAGCAGCTCATGCAGACAGCTTACAAGAAGCTGAAGAAAAGCCTCGCATCTGCTTCCTTTCTTCTATAAATAGAGGAGTTTTCAGTTCAATACGTACGTGAGTTTGAAGTTGAATAGTATATCACTCCCTCTCTCTCTATACTTGTATTCAATTTATTTACTTTACAGTCTTTATTTTATAACACGTTATCAACACGAGACTCTGCCATTTTGAGCACTTACTTCGAATTTGCTTTCTATTGAAGTGTTCATCTCCGATGTAAGGAGACGCTCTTACGTCCATGGTTAGATATTGTTCATTCCAAGAATCATAAGGAATATTGTATCCTTGAGGTGGCGAGCTTTTCTTCTCAGCGGTAGTGATGTGGATATCACTTACGTCTGGAGTGGCCAAATTTGTGTAAAGTAATTTGAGCCTTTTGCTTATTTTTGGTTTAATATCTTTATCATCGCTTGCTTGGTCATATGCTACACATAAAATGCCTATTTTGGTATTTGTTTTTATCCTAATTCTCTTAGTAAAGAATTACAAAGTGGATAACATTGTTAATCAACTTAAACTCCAGCAGAGTTCGCAAGAAATATATAACCACCAGAAGTGGTTATGTTTTGTATATCTCAATGTAACTAATTTTTGTTCGTATGACCACCAAAAATGATAATTTAGGCTTTTTGTGGTTACAATTGAAGATAAGTTAGAGAAAATTTCTCTATATTACTTGCGTGCCTCGATTTGCTCTTGAAATAGTATTATCTTAAAAGAGGTTCTAAGCCATCACACATTTTGGTGTGATTAATGCACTTTCAGATAATTATATTCCGTTCTTAGAAGAATGAGAACTTTTTGCTAAATATTAATCTATTCCCTGAAGTGAATGTGACAATATTAATAAAGCTCATAAATATGAATGCGCTTTTGATGTAAATATATTACAATTCACCTCCAGAAGAGGGAATATATACTCAATATTTTGTATATTAAATTTGTTCCTGAAGAAGTAACACAATTGAAATCTCCTCCTGAAGTAGTAAAATATTACGAAGAGATGTTTTCTTGTGCTCAAGCAATTATTTTATATTGTTTATTTGATTGTAATTTTCTATGATGATACCAAAAGTGGCTGAACAATATTTGATAGTACAAAGTGTATCAAAAACTCCTGAAGAGCTAATTGTTTGTCTAGAAGACACATGACACCAGTAATGTCTGATAAATATTAGAAGAAGACTCTCGAAGAGCTTATATACAAATATGTCATTCATATTATATGATTATGGCCAAAACATATGTTGTAGTAAACCTGAAGTTTACTAATACAAATGACTATCATATTGAGACTACAAATGATTGGAAGATTGAAAATATTCATGTTTCACAATCATAGGGGGTAAAATAATATATATGTGAGAAGTTACCCGTCTTATTCTTCAATTTGTACTACATCATGTATCACAGTAAACTAGAAGTTTACTAATACAAAAGCAGTCACAGTAAACCAGAAGTTTTACTGAGGAAAAAGTAGCTATAGTAAACCAAAAATTTACTGATACCAAAGTAGCCACACTAAATCAGAAGTTTACTGATACAACGATTTATGCCATAGTAAAACAGAAGTTTACTAAAAGATAGCACATGTCATGATAAACTCAAAATTATCATTTGCCATCTGGTTCAAATATGATGAGCTAATCGAGAGTTCAGATCAACATATACTGAAGAACTTGAAGACTCTTCAAGAATTCTCTTGTGTTGTTTGTTCTCATAATAAATTGATTATACCAGCTAAATTTGGGACTAAGACCCATAATCTGAAATATATAAAAGGTGAATATGGGACCATTCACCTATCATGTGAACCACTTATAGATGCATATATGAGATAGTTACATGTGCGATTATTGTCAACTTGCAGTTTGACACTTGAAATTGTTTTTCCCAATTAAGAGCATAATTTTCAGATTATGAAATCAAGACAATTCATCTTGATAATGTTGGTTTATATCCAAGTTGGTTTAGCATTTAATACCTCCTATTAATGAATAAAACTATTGCTTATGAGAGAAAAACTTCATGTGTTGGCCTAAGATTTTCTAAATTTCATACGACATCACTTGTATGCATCAAACCAACAATATATGATAAGTCCTCCCCTCATAATTGGTTTAGGATCATAAATCAAATATTTTTACTATCTAATAACTGTTGATGTGTGGTATAAGATTAATTTCTATACCACAATGCACAAAGATATATTTTCCAAAGAAATTGGGGATATATGTTAGTTTTTCTAACATTTGGGGGATGGAATAAACAGCTGAAAAATATGTTATATGAATCGAATTGTCGTTAGTATGATCCTCACTCAGAAGATAATTCAATTCAAATGCCAGAAGCATTTGCTGATCCAAAATTAAATATCATATTCCAGTTGCAAATGCTCTTATTAAAATTAAAGTCCTTGAAGGATGGAGTTTACTACACGCATGAAGCGTGATAGACCAGTCGGTTCCAAAGGTAAAAATCCTTGAAAATGATAGGAGCAAATGATCATGATCATAATAAGGAGGAAATAAGCTCTAAAAGAGCCCACGGCGTAATATTTCATGAAAGTCCTGAAGAAGTTCAGGTACCTGAAAATAAAGAAAGTGATGAGATCTCAACAAGTTATGTCGCTTGCGAACCGATATGAAATGATCGTCGACGATATATTTGATACAATATAGTGCACAATATTGTAAAAGATTGTGAAGATCGGACCAACAGTCGAGACACTTGAAGATGTCATGCCATTTAGATACAAGTCATAACCTATATGACTCATTTGATTAAATCTATATGAAAATCCCTGAAGGATTTAAAAATGCCTGAAGCATATAATTCAAAGTACCGAGAAATGTACTCGATCAAATTACGAAGACCTTTGTACGGTTTAAATCAATCTGGGCGTGGTGATATAATCGCCTCAGTGAATATTTGCTGAAAGAAGGTTACATAAACGATGTTATTTGTCCGTGTGTTTTTATAAAGAAAATGACATCAGAATTTGTTATACTTGTTGTTTATGTTGATGACATAAATCTTATTGGAACTTTAGAAGAGTTCCAAAAAGCAATTGAATATCTTAAGAAAGAATTTGAGATGAAAGATCTTGGAAAGAAAAAACTTTATCTTGGTCTGCAAATTGAATATTTAGCAGACATGATCTTTATCCAACAATTTGCCTATACAGAAAGGGTCTTAAAATGCTTTTACATGGACCAAGTGCACCCATTGAGTACATCAATGATTGTTCTATCACTTGAAGTGAATAAGGACATGTTCCGACCTCGAGGATGAGGAACTCCTTGGCCCAGAAACACCCTATCTCAATGCAATTGGTGCACTTATGTATCTTGCTAATGCTACAAGGCCTGGAATTTCATTTTCTATTAATTTACTAGCAAGATATAGCTCTTATCCTACAGGAGACATTGGGATGGGATTAAGCATATTTTGCAATAATTAAATGGAACTCTTGATATGAGTTTGTTTTATGCTAACAAAGTGCAGATCTTGTTGGTTATGTAGATGCGAGTTATTTATCTGATCCCCATAAAGTTCGATCTCAAATCGGATATGTGTTTACATGTGGAGGTACTATCATATCATGGAGATTCACAAAGCAATCTATTGCTGCTACTTCTTCAAACCATGCTGAGATAATATTCATTCATGAGCAAGTAGAGAATGCGTATGGTTGAGATCAGTGATTCATTTTATTCAAGAAAAATATGGTTTGGAATGTGATAAAAGATCCACAATTTTATACGAAGACAATGCTGCATGCATAGCCCAATTGAAGGGAGGATTTATAAAAGGAGATAGAACGAAACACATTTCACCAAAATTATTCTACACACATGATCTTCAGAAAAATGGTGATATTGATGTGCAACAAATCCGTTCAAGTGACAATCCGGTAGATTAGTTCACTAAATCTTTGCCAACTTCAACTTTTGAGAAGACGGTATACAATATTTGAAACAAGGTTTTCATCTGGGGGAGTGAAATACACGCTGTTCTCTTTTTCCCTTCCTAAGGTTTTTCCCATGGAGTTTTTCTTGTAAGGTATTTAATGAGGCAGCCAGAAATGCCTATTACTAATTATGTGTACTATTTTTCCTTCACTAGGATTTTTTCCACTGGAATTTTTTCTAATAAAGTTTTAACGAGGCACATTATCTTTTAATGAACATCCAAGGAGGAGTGTTATGAAACTATTATATTGTGGATGTCTATTAATTACTCCGCTATAGATAATAAGATTATCCATTTAGTACTCTGTTAAAGTTTATCTACAAGCAACTGATGCAGACAGGTTGCAAGCAACTCAATGAAATGATTTGCAACAGCTTCTTATTAAACATGCTTGCGAGGAGCTCATACAAACAGCTGAAGAAAAGCCTTGCAGCTGTTTCCTTTCTTCTATAAATAGAGGAGGTTTCAATTCATTACGTACGTAAGTTTGAAATTGAATAATATATTATTCTTTCTCTATACTTCTCTTCAATTTATTTACTTTACAGTCTTTATTTTATAATAAATGTATATATTCCCTCTTTGCAATATTATTTTTCTCTATTATATTTATATGATTAATAGTCAAAACCGTAACATGTCTAATCACATTTCTTTTTCATAAACACTTTAATGGTACAAAGTTTCCGTTATTATTTTAATGGTTTGTCTCTTGTGTGCTAAGTTGGTGCAAAAACCGTGTTGGCTTTTTTTGTTTACATCCACTGAATCATGTGATATTATCATTGATTAGTTAACTTTAGGTGGCGACTTTTCAGACCATTATGTCGGCAGAAAAGGGTGATTAATTAACTAGTTTGACTAAACTTAATAATGACCATCATGTGATATGATTATTTAATTCTTTCGTGTAAACATTATGCACTTTTTACCTTCTTCGACATTTTTTGGTAAATCATTATTTATTTTACAAAGTAAGTTAATTAACTAATTAGAGAAAAGAGAGTAGTTAGCTCACTGTTTACGTCGTTGTCATCTAAGAATAAGATGGCCAACTTTGTGAGAGTGTTTTGCATTAGGTAGCTTTGCTTGACATAAAAGAATGAAAGCTATCTCTGTCAAAAGTTTGAGTTGTCGCCTTCATGTTTTCCTATTCTACGAGGAGGCACCGGTCGAGTTACGGGTTCGATCGAAATCAATCATTTGATCAAAGAATGTATATGGTATTTATAATTCATTAAATATGTACAAATATTAAATTAAGAATTCAATCACTAACATTTGAAGTCGTCATTCTAAAATCTTGAACCCGTAAGCTAAGATTAAAATCCTGATTTCGCCTATACTATTCTAACATTTTACTCAGAAAACTTTTCTGGGGATCTTTCATTGTCAATCTATTCTATATTTAAGCACTTCTAAATTTTCTGCTATAGTTGAGCAGATACTATCATACATGGTCCGTCTCGTATTTTTATAGAAATAATAATAACTTATTTAAAAATTAGCTAATTGTACTTCAAATTGACGGTTTGGACTTACCAAAACTCAAAAAAAGAAAAAATGATAAGCATATTAATAAACTATACTAAAAAAAACTTCACTAGAACTTTTTTGGTGAACTCATAAACGTGAAAAATAGGTGGAAATGAAAGGAAAGGCATGAGACAATAAGTCGAACCTTGTCTTCTATGGTTTTCGTACCTTTTTATTGATATCAAACTGCATCCTAATTTGATGTCAATTGAATATTTTTTCCGAATAATTATGCCGTGTATATAAATTAGAAATTATTTAGGTATATAGTCGAAGTCAAACTCGACTACAACCTGGTAGATTTAGCTTAGAACGTGAAGACCATGGATTGAAGATGGACCTCGAGTCTCACCGAGCTATAACCTGAGGTCGGAAGAGCTGCCTTCGAGGAACATTGAGTCCGGTATCGACCTTAGCTTTGAGCGAGCTCGGAAATAACAAACGAAAGACCGAAATATCCGCGACCGAGCGGATATTACGGCAGGAATCTCGGTGCATATCGGCAAGGAACCGGCAATTAGCAAATCAAGTGATTTTTACCTTTTATAGAAATGTACCTAGAATATGACTCCTCTACTATATAAATGGGGACCTGATAATTCATTGAACACATTGTAACACGCACCCCAAAGCAATATATTGTTATTTCTAGTTCTTATTATCTCATCATTCTGTTAGCACCGATTAAAGCATTTTTTACTCGAGGGTTGACAAACCTGCAAAGCCAAGATTATTCAACTCGTGTGGTTTGCATTTATTTTTTTATCATTAATTTCAATTTTAATCTGATTTTTCATTTTGTATCAAGTTAGATCACGTATCCTTAAAATCACGTATAAATTCAATTGTTATCCGATTTTGAGGATAAACAGTTTGGCGTCCACCGTGGGACTAAGGATAATAGTGGTTATTTGATACAAATCTCCATTACACACACTATTTTAACTTGCTCTTTGAAGTGTCTTTGGTTCTAGGGTAAAATACAAAAATGGCAAACTTCAATCAGCACCCTTGCACGTTGACAACGAGTCCGGTCACCAAGGTGAAAATAACAACACAACACCCGGTAACGAGATACCACCTGCTGATCCCGCTGGAATTCCGAACGCATATCCGATTGATGCTAATTCGCATGTGGCTATCGATGCAAACTTCCCTACCGACCCTGAAAATAGTGTACGTGGTGGAGCCCGATATAACTCGAAACACACAGTACGTTGAAGGAGACGGGATCAGCCCACAAGTGATCTTCGAAATGTTACAGGCTCAATAGGCGGTGATAGCTCAGTTACAGAACCAAAGCCGTGCACCAAGCAGGGTTGAGCCCGATCCGCCCCAAGAGTCACCCACATGGATGAACTGGTCCTATAAAGGTCGAACGAACATAAATCAGGGGCTGGACCCGAGATCATAAAAATGCTCGAGGAGCTGACAAAACGAACAAAATCAGGGGAGAATAAAATCGAAGCCAACGAAAAAAAGGTGGAAACCTACAATTTAAGGGTAGGCCAAATCCCAGGAGCACCTCCGATATTGAAGAGCCTGGACTTCAGGAAGTTCGTGCAAAAACCTTTTCCTCCAAGCGCGGCTCCGAAGCCGGTCCCCAAGAAGTTTCGTATGCCCGAAATACCCAAGTATAACGGAACGACAAAGCCAAACGAGCATGTAACCTCTTATACATGTGCTATCAAAGGGAACAACTTGGAGGACGATGAGGTCGAGTCTTTTCTGTTGAAAAAATTGGGGAGACCCTGTCAAAGGGAGTTGTGATATAGTATCACAACTTACCTCCTAATTCAATTGACTCATTTGCTATGCTTGCAGATTATTTTTGTAAAAGCACACACACGTGCCATCAAGGTCGAGACTAGGAAATCGAACCTTTTCAAAGTCAAGCAGAAGGATAAAGAGATGCTCAGAGAGTTCGTGTCCCGGTTTCAAATGGAACGAATGGATATGCTGCTGGTCGTTGATGATTGGGATGTTCAATCTTTCATGCAGGGACTCAATATTCGAAGATCGATGGCTTCACAGATGCTGAAGTAGAACTTAATAGAATACCCATCTATGGGCCGACGTGCATAACCGGTATCAATCAAAAATCAGAGTCGAAGATGATCAACTCGGGCCACTTCGGGGTCTGTCTATCCCGTCAGAACCCTCGATAGCGTCAAGAGAGATATCGATACTAAACATGGATCGATATTATCCGTATAACGAAGATTTGAGAAGAAGTGGGTCCGGGAGAAACTCCATGAGAAACGAAAGGAGAAATGACCGAGGTCAAAACAGCCGGGGATTTGTGACCAAAAATGGCTTCGACAGGTGTTGATACCCAAATTTTTCCTATATTATTTTCAAAAATGCATATATATTTTCAAAATAATTCATGAGCATCAATTAATATTTTTTCATAATTTTTTGTAATTTTAAAGGATTTTTATTTAATTTATTCTATTATTTTATTATCTAAATAATTACTAATTGCATCACAAATGATTTTATTGCTTAATTCTATCATTTTATATCTATATTAAGTTTTAGTTATTTTATGCAAAATCATATTTACATCTTTAGGTTATAATTGCAATAACTTTATAATAATAGCCCATGTGTGCATAATTACTTTATTTTTACACGAAAATGACTTTTTATATTTTATAATAGTAAGTAATTATTTTAAATCATTTTCATACTTAAATAGCTTTTTCATCATTTATTAACTATTTTTATAAATTATTTATCAAACTAAATGGGTATTTAAAATATAGCCCCTTTCAATTAATTTTTCAGACCCAATTACTCAGCCCAACACCTAAAATGCCTAACCCAATTACCCAGCCCAATTATTAACCCAATACCCTGATCCAATAGCCCATAACCCACACAACCTAAATCAATCCTGGCCGTTGATCTCAGAAGATCAACGGTCCAGGATTCATTTTTCTTTTTTAATACACCAAACGACCTAAACCCTACCCATTTTCCACAAATCCGCCGCCCCTGAAACTCCTTCCCTCCTCTCTTTTCTCTCACCCCCCTTCTAACCCTAGCCCGCCATCACCGTTATTCCCCTCGATTCACGGTTTTCTTCTGCAATTTCAGGCCTTACCCGGCCTCATCTCGCTATTGGTGTTGTGATTCTCATGCTACTTGAGGCTAGTCTCAAGAGATTCGAACCAGATTTGGTTCAAATCTCTCATGTTATCAACTAATCCGTCTGTATTCACCCATATCTGTGAGTACTATCATTTTTGTGTTTTTATCACTTCAAATCTCTAGTTCAAACCAGATTTTCAACTTCTGTTTATTTTGTATAAACCTAACTATTTTTGTCTAAATCAGTTCAGATTTCTTTAGATCTGAAGTGTTTTGAGTTTGTTTGGTATATTTCCTTTAAGGATTTTTCCGTTTTTACTACTGTTGTCAACTGATTTCAATTTTTTTCTAAAGCTAGGGTTTGGTGCTAAGAGATTTCTGCAAAAATATTTTAAAACGTTTAAGTTTTCAACTCTGGTTTTCTTCTTTACTGTTTTAATGATGTCTTTTACTGGAGTTTCATCTCAATGGCCTTACACCTTAGGGTTTTCAATTATTTGACTGTTGGTTATAATGTTTTGCCCGTTTACTGTGGCTCTGTTAATTAAAGTCATTAACTGATTTACTTGCCTAATTAGGGTTTGAAATTGTGATTTCCTTTAAAGTCGATATTTCTTTATTGGATTTTTACTTATTCTTTCCTTGTGTGTGATTAATAATTGATACTACTTGCCTTACTTCCTTTACTGGCCTGATTTCCAGGCTTTGATTAATCGGAGCTGACTTATAATTGATCTTTGAACCTACCTCTTACCTTATTTAGCCCTAATCTTGTCTGCTGATTTATTCCGTGAAAGATGCTCTTTAATTTAAGTTATACTTACTATTAGTTGATTCCCGTTAACCCTAATTGATTGATTGATTGATTGATTTTGCATACCTTACCTTATTTGGTTTTACTCTACTATTGCTATAAAAAACCTTTCACTATTCAGATTTTAACACACACGCTTACACACACAAGCTATCGCTTACAGACTTACACTCACACTTACGCACTCTCACACTTTCTTCACTTCACAACTTAAAAAGCTCTCTATTTTTCCTCAAAAAACTCTCTTTGTGCTGCTACTCTGGTTTCTGCACTGTTTACCTGGCTGGAAGCCAAGGCTAAACTCTTTGGATCCAAACTATCATTACATTTCTGTTTACTTTCTTCCTAACTGGTATGTGTAAAACTTCTGTTAACCTATTTCTATTCTATATGTTATGTGATTAGTTTATTTCAACCTCAACCTGCTTCTGTTTGATACATGATTCTTGTCTGTTTCTTCCTCAACTGCTACATCTTAATTCTTGTTATCTTGTTCTGTTCTGCATGTGTATTTCAACCTTAGCATGCTTCTGCCTGATCTATGATGCATGTTTTCCTCTCTCTGAAACTAGTATGCTCTAGTTCCTACTATCCTATCCTGTTCTATGTATTTGTTTGGTTAGTTATTTCAAACTTCAACATGTTTCTGCTTAATACATGCCCATATGATCCCACTTAGTGATAATTAATCTTCAGTAATGTGAAACCTTGTTTAATTCAGTTGTATGTTCCCTATTCCGAACATGTTTAGATATTGCAAGCATGTGTGGTCAGTTTTGTCTGTTAATCCTTGCTCCTGTGACTACTTTAAGTACTGGTCTGAGTATTTAGTTTGAATAAACACCAATTTGCTTGAACCTGGTACTAAAATTAGATTCAGTCTGCTCTGGTTGCACCGTGTAGTTTGAATTTGTTTGCTCCTAAAAAAAAATAAAACTGTTTTCTAAAACTATCCCTCTATTCCTTATATACTATTTTCAAACTTCTACTCTTAGTTATCTAGGTTCCTATCACCCCCAATGTGAGCACTGCCTAGGGTCCTTGAAACTCCTCCGAACTCAGACACATTGGGGCTGGTCTTCCAATCTTTTATGAACTGTTTTCTAAGTGAGGTTGGTGTGAGCATTTCCTGGGGTCCCTGAGGCCCTTGGAAAATTTGACACATTAGAAACCTAATTTTATGTGCCATGGATGGATCCCATTATGCTTCAGACTTGTTTTTCTTGAAGGCCTGATTTCCAGGTTAATATTGGGCTTGCTAAGGCTCCCTATAGTGTAATAATTTTTACTTTGTAATTTATTCATATTGGGATGTAATAACGTAATAATCTCTGTAATAACAGATCTGGGGTTATTAGTAAAAGCTGGGCTTTTTTATATATCTTTATTCAAAACTCGGGTAAAAATCCTGTCTATAGGGTTGCTGTGTTGATGGTGTGATTGTTACTAATCGTTTAAAAATTCTGCCAATAAGATGTTTTTCCTGACTGTTTATGATCATGCATATTAGAGACACTGTCTATAGGTCTTTTGGTAATTCTGCATTAGAATCCATATTCTTAGGATCTACACATATTTCCAATCTCAATGTGCATTAGTGGTCATGTATATAAGATTCTATTTGTTTGAGCTAATAAACTTTCCTGGAAATTTTCTTTAAAAGTTCGGTCTAATATGATTAATAGATATCATGCCTATAGGAAATAAAAAATCAGCTTCAACTTAGATACAATGCCTACAGGAATAAAAGGAACCAATTTCAAAACCTAGAAATCATGTCTATAGGATTAAACTAATAGATATCATGCCTATAGGGTAAATCAGTTGTAAGTTTAGAAAGCATGCTTGTAATCAGTTTCAACACTTAGAAATCATGCCTATATGAGTTAACTAATTCTGCAAAAGTAGAAAGCAAGCCTATAGGATCTAAAGAGATAAAAACCTGTCTGTTAAAATCAGTAACTCGTTGTTACAGGTCTATAATTAACAATTGTAGATACCATGCCTATAGGATTTTGTTCTAGTTATCACTTAGGCAAACCTGTAGGTTTATTAAGAATTCTGGGCTTAAAACTGTGATCTCTTGCTGCTTGAAATTTTCCCAGACTCAGAACTTAATCAAAATCAGTAGGCAAATTGATAGGTCCCGATGCTCGCCGTAAACAAACTACTTCTCTATATTCTGTTTCTGCTCATCTAGATATCCTGCCTATAGGATCCTAAATTAATGAAATTTGCTGATTGAACTGCGTGCATTTGTTGACTATTTGTGGAGGTTAACATGAGCCTTTAGTTGTTCTTCTGTGATAGTCCTATTTGAATTTTGTTTTTCGCCTAACTTTTTTCTCATTTTAAGCAACCTAGGTCAGTCTAGAACCACCTTAAATAGAGGTCCTAGACACATCCAGGACCATAGGTAAGGGACGGGTAGTGCACGCGTAAGGCACGAGTTAGAAGCTACTAGAACACTTAAGTAACAACTTAAAGATAGTAATTGGGTAGTAAAGGAGATGATGACATATTCTCTAATACTATGTGTGGCACCCCACATGGAGAAAGTTACCAATTATTGCATGGAAATGATCCTATATGCTAAAAAACTTAGGACCCCTTTAATTCCTATTTTAAAATAGTAGTTGTCTAAATTTCTTTATTTTCCTTTAATGACAAATTCGATTAATTAAGTTTGACCGGGACCTGCCGTTGTGGACCTCGAGGGGTGCCTAACACCTTCTCCTCAAGGTAATTTCGAGCTCTTACCCGATCTCTGGTGATGCAAACTAGTTTCATGAGTTAATTACTCTAGGTGCTCTAATGCACCTTAATCCGTTAGGTGGCGACTCTTCAAATTCCATATCCCATCCCAAAAGGAAGGGAGTTGTCTCAGAAATGTCAAACCCGATTTTGCGAGAGAAAAAATGGGGCGCGACAACAGGTCCATCTGGCCTAAAGACGCACCGAGGCTATCAGAATACAACTTTAATGTTGATGATGCCGCCATTGTATCAGCTATCGGGATCATCAAAGATACCAAATGGCCTCGACTTCTATAGTTCGATCCAACACAAAGGGATCCTAATGAGATATGCAAAGATCATGGCACTCACGGTCACATAACGGAAGATTTTCGACAGCTGAGAGAGGAAGTAGCCCGTCTGTTCAACAATGTGCACCTTCGAGAATTCTTGAGCGACCGAGCCAAGAATCATTTCAGAAACAGGGATTCTAACAAACAGGAAGAATAAGAAGAACCTCAACACATCATTAACATGATCAATGGAGGGGCTGATATCCCACAGGGGCCGATGTTGAAGCGCACCAAAGTATCCATCACTAGGGAGGAACGAACTCGAGACTACATACACAAAGGAACTTTATCTTTCAACGACGAGGATACGGAAGGGATCGTGCATCCCCACAATAATGCACTGGTAATATATGTACTCGTAAATAAAATTCGGGTTAAACGTGTGTTAATTGATCCAGGTAGCTTAGCCAACATTATTTGATCAAGACTTGTGGAGCAGCTTGGTCTACAAGACCAAATCGTGCCTGTAGTGCGAATTCTGAATAGATTCAACATGGCATGTGAGACCACTAAGGGAGAACTAACGTTACATGTAAACACCGCTAGGACCATCCAGGAGACTAAATTTTATGTGATCGAAGGGGAAATAAGGTACAACGCTTTATTCGGAAGGCCATGGATCCACAACATGAGGGCGGTACCCTCGACACTGTACCATGCGCTGAAATTCCCAACACCTGGCGGAGTCAAAATAGTCTATGCTGAACAACCAACTGCAAAGGAAATGTGTTGCGGTTGAAGATGTGATACCAACATATTCAGTTTCAACATCGAAGATCCGAAATCAGACGGTCAAAAACGACGCCAAATAGCAATCGCTGATACCATCTTCGGTAGATTCGGACAAACAAAAGGAAGTCGAGGATGATGATTATGGGGTTCCCAGATCTTTTATAGCCCCCGATGATTCTGACGCCACTAAATCAATGGTCGAGGAGTTGGAACAAGTCATGTACGAGAAGGCTTGCCCTATCAAAAGGTATACTTGGGCATGGGGCTAAGCTCTGAGCTCAGGGAAAAGTCATTCAATTTCTTATAATTAACGAAGATTGTTTCGCTTGGTCCCACCTCGATATGACAGGGATCCCGCCGGAGATAACCGCGCACAAGCTAAGCCTGGACCCAAAATTTCACCCGGTTAAACAGAAGAGGAGACCCCAGTCCGAGATGAAGCTTGATTTCATCAAGTATGGGGTATCTAAACTTCTCCAAATAGGGTCTATTCGGGAGGTTAAATACCCGGATTGGTTAACAAACATAATGGTAGTCCCTAAAAAGGGGAATAAACTAAGAATGTGTGTTGACTACAAAGATTTGAATAAGGCATGCCCCAAAGACTCTTTTCCTTTGCCCAACATCGACCATATGATCGATGCCATGGCCTACCACGAGATCCTCAGTTTTCTCGATGCCTATTCTGGGCACAACCAAAAACAGATGGACTTGGGTGGTCAGGAAAAAACCTCCTTCATTACTAAATACGATACATACTGTTATAACGTAATGTCGTTTGGATTAACAATGCTGGTGTCACATACCAACGCCTAGTACATCAGATGTTCGAGGAACAAATAGGAAAATCAATGAAAGTTTACATTGACGACATGTTAGTTAAGTCCCTGCGAGCAGAGGACCTTTTAAAACATTTGTAGGAAACCTTCTGTCACGACCCAAAATACAAACTCAGGTCGTGATGGCGCCCAACACCGGGGTTAGGCGCGCCCACACTTAAATTACTAAGGATTTTTCCCATACTTGATTAAACATCCCAACACGTGCCAAGTTTTAAAGTTCAAAACAAAAGATAGTAAGCCATTTTTAACCAAAGCAGTAGTAAAGAGGAGTGGGCCAATATATATATATATATATATATATATATATACATAACAGACCCACAAACCAAAATAACCACTACGTGTGTGCCAGGAACTAGTGTCACACGTCCTATGGGCATACTAACAGAATATACAAAAGATATATTATACAGTCCCACTGTCTGAAAGGAATAGAGGGGAAATAAGCAAAATAAAACTCCATGGTACTGCCGAGGATCATCAGGAGAAGCAGCTCACCGTGAAGTCAGGTCCAACTATGATCAGAATCGAGCTCCGGTCTGATAACCAGATGCACCAGCCTCAGAACCTGTACAATTAAGTACAGAAGCGTAGCATGAGTACATACAGAAATTGTACCCAGTGAGTATCCCGCCTAACCTCGATGAAGTAGTTACGAGAGGCCGACTTGACACTCACTAAGGTCCAACCAAATGATTAGCAAGATATAATATCAGTAACAGACATACAAGGATGATAAAAGCAGTAAATATTTAAAATGACAGTAATTCAAATAAATACTGGAAGTAAATATACAATTTCTACTTCATCATTCTTTTCTTTCCTTTAAAAATATATCTGACCACTCAAAATCCATAAAAAGAATTCTTAACAATTTAACATGCGCATACATGATAAGGACAACCGGCCTGAGCCATCATAATGATCATATATGTGCACTGCCGAGGGTCGAACGACCCGAACCATAATATATATCTTTCAATCTCGTCGTGGCATACGTCCCGCTCCCATGAGAGTGGGGGAAATAACACTCCGCTCGCGGAATGTAAATTAAGAAAGCGGCCACATGCACACACAATACACACATTTATTCTTTATAAATTACTTTTCGTGATCAATTCCTTAAAAGTACTTAAATTCCATGATCTCAGGGAAACAAGCCGCATGTAACATGAATTCACTAAACATATAGTTCATTTCAAGGAAAACATAAGGCATGTTGTAGGCCTAACTACCCGCACATAAAAATAATAGTCGCTACGTACGGTCTCTCATCACTTTGCGCGTACGTATCCCCCACAAACATTAGCACGTAGTCATTTAAAGAACCTAGGGGGACAATTCCCTCTTACAAGGTTAGAAAGGAGACTCACCTCGTGTCGAGTCTACTCCCCGGACCACGAGCGCGCCCGAAACTCTGAACTCTACACCCGAGGACTAGAAACTAGCCAAATGGTATACAAATACATCAATTTATGCTCCAAGTATGGAAATCCTCCTACTACTAAGTCAAATTCATCATTCTTGAGGAAATCCTAAAATCCAATCCCGGGCCCGCATGCTCGGATTCCAAAAATTCTCGAAGGAAACACTCACCGATAGCCTAAGGATCATTAATATACGATCCTTGTATGATTTCATAGCCAATTCACGGGTAATTTTCTAAATTCTCGAAGGCCCTAGGTTACTACCCAAATTCCTAAATTTTTCTCTAATTAAGTAGTTAAATCCTACTAAGAATGCATGCATAACCAACTTTAGGATAGAATTTACCTACCTTTCAGTAGTTGGGTCGTGGAGCCCTTTTTCCAAGCTCTCAAGTGTTCTAATGGAGGAGGAAAATGAAGAAAAATGAAGAATCCCGCATTTTAAACAAACACACTGCCTGACAGTGGTTCTGCACCTGCGGCTCAAGGACTGCACCTGCGGTCTCGCACCTGCGAGTAAAGGCTCGCACATGCGAAAATGGAAGAGGAAGACTGGGCCCGCACCTGCGGAGAGGGGACCGCACCCGCGGCTCCGCTCCTGCGGAACTTTGTCCGCACCTGCGAGAAATGGGCTGCCCGCTGGGGGCGCACCTACGAGGCTGGGACCGCAGGAGCGGTCCCGCACCTGCGACTGGGCAACCGCACCTGCAGTCACACCAGAACAGGTGCACCATCAACTATTTCAGCTGGTTTTTGGCCTCGTGTGGTGTCCGGGAGGCACCTGGGCCCACCCGAGCCCTTGTCCAAATATACAAACAAGTTCCAAATCATAATACGGACTCGCTCGAGCCTTCGGAACCGCCAAAACAATGCTAAAACTCAAAATCACACCTGAAAACCCCTAGAACCAATCTTAGGAACTTTAAGTTTTCTTGACTTCGCTAACAACGCGCCGAATCGGCCTATACTACTCGGAATGACACCAAATTTTGCAGGAAAGTCATAAATGACATAACAGACCGGTCTCAGAATTCCGTTCGAACCTTGATAACTCAAAAACACGTCCCAAACCACAATAGGAACCTAAGGAACTCTCATTTCAATATTGGGCGCCGAAACGCTCCCGAGTCATCCAAAACCCATTCCGGACATACGGCCAAGTCTGAAATCATCATATGAAGCTACCGGAATCGTCGAAACTCAATTCCGAGGTCGTTTACCCAAAATGTTGACCGAAGTCAAACTTGGCCTTAAAGGCCAACCTTAAGGAACCAAGTGTTCCTATAACACTCTAAACATTTCCGAATCCCGGACCACCCGCCCCCGCAAGTCATAAATCACAATAAGCCGCTATGGGAAGTTTAATTTAGGGGAACGAGGTCTGATAACACAAAACGACCGGTTGGGTCGTTACATTCTCCACCTCTTAAACAAACATTCGTCCTCGAACATGTCTAGAATCATACCTGAAGTGCTGAATAAGTGTGGATATCTGCTCCACATGCCTTCCTCGGACTCCCAGGTTACCTCCTCAACTGGTTGGCCCTTCCACTGGACCTTTACGGCAGAAATTCTCTTGGACCTCAACTAGCGGTCTTGTCTATCAATAATAGCAACTGGCTCCTCCTCGTAGCCCAACCTCTCATCCAACTGAATAGTGCTGAAATCAACTACGTGAGATAAGTCGGCGTGGTACCTCCGGAGTATGGATACATGAAAAACTGGATGAACTCCTGATAAACTGGGAGGTAAGGCCAGCTCATAAGCAAGCTCCCCAACTCGCCTCAACACCTCGAAGGGACCTATAAACCTCAGGCTTAGCTTGCCCTTCTTCCCAAACCTTATAATACCCTTCATAGGCGAGACTTTCAACTGGACCTTATCTCCCTCCATGAATGATACGTCACGCGCCCTCTGATCCGCGTAACTCTTCTGTCTGGACTGTGCTGTGCGGAGCCTCTCCTGGATCAACTTCACTTTCTCCAAAGCATCCCTCACCAGGTCGGTGCCATATAACTTAGCTTCGTCAGGCTCAAACCAACTGATAGGAGAATGACATCGCCGACCATACAAAACCTCAAATGGTGCCATCTCAATTCTGGACTGATAACTATTATTGTAAGCAAACTCGACCAAAGGCAAGAACTGGTCCCACTGACCTCCGAAGTCAATCACACATGCCCTGAGCATGTCCTCCAATATCTGAACTGTACGCTCCTACTGACCATCAGTCTGAGGGTGAAATGCTGTGCTGAGGTCTATTTGGGTACCCATCTCACTATGCAATGCTCTCCAGAAGTGCGAGGTGAACTGAGGACCTCGATCTGATATAATGGACACTGGCACACCGTGCAACTGGACTATCTCCCGAATGTAGATCTGTGCAAACCTTTCAGAAGTATATGTAGTAGCCACCGGAATGAAATGCGCTGACTTGGTCAATCTATCCACAATGACCCAAACCGCGTCAACCTTCCGCAAGGTCCGAGGTGATCCAACCACGAAGTCTATAGTGATGCGTTCCCACTTCCACTCCGGAATGGGCATCTACTAAAGTAGGCCTCCTGGTCTCTAGTGCTCATAATTAACCTGCTGGCAATTAAGACACCTAGCCACATACTCCACAATTTTCTTCTTCATCCGCCTCCACCAGTAATGCTGCTTCAAATCACGATATATCTTCGTAGCACCAGGATGAACAGAATATCGAGAACTGTGTGCCTCCTCTAGAATCCTCTCCCTCAGGCCATCAACATTAGGAACACATAAGAGGCCCTGAAGTCTCAGAACACCATCCTCGCCAATAATAACCACGTTGGCCCTAACCTGAACCACTGTCTCTTGTAGCTCAGCCAAACACGGATCATCATACTGCCGAGCCTTAATCTCCCCCA
>MDKI01178226.1:0-12053 GCA_005239505.1 Nicotiana paniculata
TCCTATATTACTTGTCGACCACGTACACTTGCGTGTGCATTGGGAAATCAACCAACAGCGGCCCGTTAATAGCACCTCGAACTGGAGGCATACTGGATGCTGGCGGTGCATAGTAGGGCTCCTGAGGTCTAGGAGGAGCTGGAATATCGCTGGCTACTGGAAGAGCTGAATGAATAGGGAGACCCACAAATCCCCTACCGTAGCATGCTGCTGGTGCACGAGCTCCTGAAAAATGGCCAATCTCTTGAGACCTCTTGGCCTCTCTCTCCTCTCAGTCCCGGGCAAACATGCCCTCTACTCTCCTGGCAATACTCACTGCCTGCTGATAAGTGATATCCATCTCCAACTCTCTGGCCATACTGGTCCGAATACTAATAAACCAGCTTGTGACTCCTGTGAACCTAGACGCTTTGATACCAACTTGTCACGACCTGATTCACCCTCCGAAGGTGTCGTGACGGCACCTAGTCTCTACGACTAGGTAAGCCTACTATAAGGGGGAAACTGAAATAAAACACAAGAAATAACAGGGGATAAGGGCAATGATATAAATAACATACTGGCCGCTCGGCTCATACAAAATATAACTCCCCAAGACCCGGAATGTCATAGACAGTCACAAGTTTCTAACACTACTGTAGCTCTAACAAAAACTGGAAAGTACATAAGAAAATCTCTACAAGCTAGAATGGAAGGGGACTCGTAGGATTTTGCGGACGTCGCAGAAATACCTTGCGGTCTCCTGGAATCAGCAGCAAAACCACGAGACTGATAGCTCGTACCTGGATCTACACACGAAAAACATGTGCAGGAAAGGGCATGAGTACACCACATTTGGTACCCAGTAAGTGCCAAGCCTAACCCCAGTCTAGTAGTGACGAGGTCAGGTGAAGGCTCTACTGGATTTCTATATAAATAAATTTAAAATAGTACAATGATAGGTAGTGTATACAGTAAACAATTTAAGAAAAACAATATAAGTTCTACAGTAAAGAGAGTCCTTGGCTCGACATAATATATATCACAAGGTGGAATCTCCCGGGATACCGTCCCGTAGTTCCAAATGATTATGCAGTACAAGGGGATCTCTCGGAATACGTCCGTAGTGCAAAAGTAAATATGCAGTACAGGGGGATCTCCTGGAATACGTCCGTGGTCCCAAAGTAAATATGCAGTACAGGGGGATCTCCCGGAATATGTCCGTAGTCCCAATTTAAATATGCTATGCAGGATGAATGACAAGCATAACATCGAGTTTACACAGTTTATACTAATCACAGATAAGGAAAATAAGGGCTTAACTAAGCATGGAGCACATAAAATCAAGTAGGCAATTAAGCACGTAAGCATGCTTTCCTAATCTAAACTAAACAATCTACCATATGAGAGCAAGTTCATAGAAGAGAAAAACAATATATGTTTTAGTAAGGGAAAAATGAGATCTTTGAAATAACGGCTCGCGTACGTACTCGTCACCTCACGTAATCAGCGCCCACACAACATTTAGCATCAATATCCTAAGGGGGAAGTCCCCAACACAAGGTTAGGCAAGCCACTTACCTCGACTGCGCAAATTAACCCGGAATCACGCTCTTGCCACGAGTACCAAACTCCGAATGGCCCGAATCTACTCAAATAAGGTTCATAATGTGAATATCACTACAAGCAACTAGTTTAATAAACAAATTTGAAGCTAAAGCGCGAAATTAAGGAAATTGCCAAAAAAGTCCCCCGGGCCCACGTCTCGAAATTGGGTAAAAGATACAAATTCCGGACACCCGTTCACTCACGAGTCTAACGATACAAAAAATTACTCGAATCGGATACCAAAATCTTGATCAAAACTCAAAAACTCGGTCTAAGAGCTTTATCCAAAAGTTTCACCCCAAATTCGAAATTAAAGGATGAATTTAAGCATAGATTCGTGGAAATTAGTCAAAACCGAGTAGGAATTACTTACCCAAATAGCCCAGGTGAAAATCCCTTCAAAAATCGCCAACCCCTGATCTCCCAAGTCCGAATTGTGAAAAATGACTTAAACCCTCGATTTTGAACATTTTTATTTTGCCTAGATTTTCCTTAATCGCGATCGCGAAGAACAAATTTCGCGCCTCAAAATTTTACTCTACGAGAACGTGTAAACAATCACATGATGAAATACTCCTCCGACCCTACGTGAACGCGACTGGGCTCACGCGACCGCGAAGAGAAAAAGCTCAACTCTACTGCTGCCTCACTCCTTCTACGTGAACGCGACCTAACCCATGCGAACGCGATGACCAAGCTGCCTACTCTACGCGATCGCGTCCTATTCTATGCAATCACGATGCATAAATATGACTGGCCTCCATCTTACTCTACGCGATCGCGTACTTCCTCTCGCGATTGCGATGAAGAAAAACTGGCTGCACTCACACCAGCAAAACAACAATCACCACAAGCCCAAAAATGACCCGTTGAGCATCCGAAACACCCCCGAGGCCCCCGGGACCTCAACCAAACCTACCAAACAGTCCTAATACCTCATTCAAACTTAGTCGAGCCTTCAAACCACATCACATAACACCAAAATCGCAAATTATACATGGATTCAAGCCTAAAAACTTAGAAATTTTTCCAAAATCCACAACAATGCTGAAACACGTCAAAACTAGTCCGAATGACCTAAAATTTGACATACATGTCAAAAATGACACTATGGACCTACAACCACTTTCAGAATCCCATTCTGAGCCCGATATTAAAAATTTCACCTATCGGCCGAAATTGCCGAAATTCTAAATTTCGCCAATTCAAGCCTAACTCTACTATAGACCTCGAAACCATATTACGGACATTTTTCTAACCCCAAAATCACTAATCATAGCTAACAGAGTCAACAAAATTCCATTCCGGACCCGTCTTTACCCAATTCCAACCACGGTCTGATTTCTAAAGCTTAAACTCAGAATTAGGGACTAAGTGTCCCAAAACTCTCCGAATTTCATAGATAATCACTCCGGCATATCCCAAAAGTAGAAACAAACATGGGGAAAACAATTATTAGGGGAAGGAGGTTCTAACTCTCAAAACGATCGGCCGAGTTGTTACATTCTCCCCCTCTTAAAACAATCGTTCTGTAACGGCCTGATCGATCAATTTGAGCTCTAGTGCGTCGTTTAGCATTTTAAGGTCATGGGAAGCTTAATTTAAGGTATTATTACTTGTAGGTGTGGTCGCAATTGTATTTCGGAAAGTTTAGAGTTGATTTGGAAAGAAAATTCTCATTTCAGAAGCCTTAAGTTGGAGAAATTGACTAAGATTGGAATTTTGAGTAAACGACCTCCGAATCAGGATTTGAAGGTTCCTTCAGGTTTTTATGATGATTTCGTACTTGGGCGTATGTCCGGATCAGTCTTTGGATAACCCGGGAACGTTCCCGCGCATATTGTGGAAGTCAACATTTTAGAAGAAATTTCTTAAGTTTGGCTTGAAATGCATTTCAGTGATATTGATGTCTGTTTGGGATTTAGAGCATGGAAGTAGCTCCGTATGGTTATTCTAGAGTTGGGAGCTCGATCGGAAGTGAATTCAGATGTCCGTAGGTTATTTTGAAGTCATTTGGCTAAAGATAGAAATTTGAAGGTTTTTGAGAAATCCGACCAGAAGTGGAAATTTTGATATCGGGGGTGGAATGTGATTCCGGAAGTTGGAGAAAGTCCGTAATGTCAAATATGACTTGTGTGCAAAATTTGGGGTCAATCGGACGTGATTTGATAGGTTTCGGCATCAGATGTGGAAGTTCGAAATTTCAAAGTTCATAAAGTTTGAATTTGAGTGTGATTCGTGATTTTGGCGTAGTTTGATGTTATTTAAGGCCCCGATCTAGTCCGTGGGATGTTATGGGACTGATTCATGTGATTGGACTGGGTCCCGAGGGCCTCGGGTGTGTTTCAGGGTTATTCTGGGTTGTTTTCAAGTGTTTTGTGCTGCTGTTTTCTGGTGTTTTGGGGGTTCAATGCGATCACAACCCTAGTTGTGCGATCGTGGAGAAGGAACTAGAGGGGCTGGGATTTTGGCTTGTGCGATCGCACTTGGATGTATGCAATCGCACAGAGGAGGATTTTGGGGGCTGCTGCATAGGTCTATGCGATTGCAGGTGTAGTTGCGCGATCGCGCAAAGAGAAAAACTGAGGCTGCAGGTTTTGGCTTGTGCGACCGCTGATGTGACCGTGCGAACGCACAGGGTGTGCTGGGAGGATTCTGGGATTTTTCTTGTGTGATCGCGGCTGATGTTGTGCGATCGTACAGAGGGATGCCTGGGCAGTGTATTATTTTAAACGGGATTCTTGGCTCATTTCTCCAATTTTCTTTGGTGTGGGCGAATTTGAGTGGCTTCAAGAGAGGATTTTCTTCATGCAATGCTAGGTAAGTACCTTCATGATTCTAAGTTAAATACAAGGTTATTACATGGAATTATACATGAAAAATTATGGAAAAATTGGAAAATTTTGAAGAAAAATTTTGAAATGGTATTTTTATTTCCACCACGAATTTGAGCATGGAATTTAGCCTAAATTGTGTATTTGAACTAGTAAAGCTATGGGTAGAATATATCTTCGAGAAATTTCGGATTTCGGGCACGTAGGCCCGAGGGCATTTTGGTCAATTCACCGAGCGGAGTTGGGAAAGTATATAATTTGAATTTTTTACGAGTATTAGAATGAATTTTCATTGCTTTGCCCGTTATTTGGTAGTTTTGGGGCGTTGTGCATCCATTTACTTGGAAGCCGGTTATGGGACTTCAGAGCAAGGTAAGTCTCCTTTCTAACTTTGTGAGGGGGATTTCCCCCTAGGTGAACTAATTAAGTATGTGCTACTATCTGCGGGGGCTACGTACGCACGAGGTGACGGGAGTCCGTGCGTAGCTACTATTATGCCATGTCCAGGTAGTCTAGGACCCACTAGCATACCTTACCTGTTGTACCTGTGATCTTGCCTATAATATCAGACTGCTAATATAATAAAAAATAGTAGTTGAATATATAAAGAAGACTAGAGTTGATTTTCTTAATCATCTAGAAAGAGAATTGATTTCCTCCGTGGGAAATTATATTCTGGATAAGGTTATATTATTAAATATTATAAAACTTGGCAAATGAATTTCGAGAAAGGATTTAAATACTATTTTGTGATTTTTAAAAGAGGAATCTCTCATTTACTTGAGTATTTGTTTTCCCGACGTAGTCGGGGTGGACTGTTGATTGTGCATGACTGCATGTGACCGCTTCACAATTTACATTCCGCGAGAGGAGTGTTATTTCCTCCACTCTCATGGGAGCGGGCTGTATGCCACAGGGGATTGACGGATGCACTTATGGTTTGGGCCGTTCGACCCTCGACAATGCATATATATGATTATTTTATGGCAAAAGTACAATTTTGGTTCGGGCCGTTCCACCCTCGGTAGTGCACAAACATGATTATTTTTATGGCTCAGGCCGGTTGTCCATATCCCGTATGCGCATGCTAAATTTTTAAGCGTTTTTCATGAATTTTGAAGTGACAAGATATTTGGGGGATAATAAAGAAGTAATTGTTTATTTAAGAAATTTGGGGGGAAAATGAGGAAGTAGTAACTGTTTATTACTTTTAGTATTTATTTGAATTACAGTTATCCGTAATGCTTACTGTTTTATCATCCTCGTATGCCTATTACTGATATCATATTATGCTAAATTAATTTGTTGGATCTTAGTGAGTGTCTAATTGGACCTCTCGTCACTACCTCTCTGAGGTTAGGCGGGCGACTTACTGAGTACACGTTGTTTTCGTACTCATGCTACACTTGTTTTGCATTTTTATTGCACAGGTACTTCCATAGCGACGTGGCTGGTTGGAGACTTAGGCGAGCTGCATCATCCGGAGTCGATCCGCAGCTGACAGAGTCTCCCTCATATTGTATTTTTTTCCATTTTAAATTCCTTGTCCAATTTGTATTTCGGACAAGCTTTTAGTATTTGTGGAATTCTTAGAATTTGCTCATGTACTTGTGACACCGAGTTCTGGATGTGTTGGGATACATTTGCTAAAATGGAATATTTAAACCATTGTATTTACTTAATGGATTTTATTTAGTTATTATGTAATAAAGTGAAAGGTAATGTTTTTCATAAATTCTAAAACAAGAAAATTTAACTTAACTATTTAATGATTGCTTGCCTGACAATGATGTCCGGCGCCATCACGACCTTATGGATTTTGGGTCGTGACACGTTCGTCCTCGAACGAGTATAAAGACATACCTGAAGCTGTGAAAAGATGAGGGTACTGGCTACGCATATCCTGCTCGGTCTCCCAAGTCGCCTCCTCGACCGGCTGACCCCTCCACTGAACCTTTACTGATGCAATATTCTTCGACCTGAGCTTTCTGACCTGTCTATCCAAAATGGCTACTGGTTCCTCAACATAAGATAGATCCTTGTCCAACTGGACTGAGCTAAAATACAATACATGAGCCGGATCACCGTGATACTCCCGGAGCATAGACACGTGGAATACCGGATGAATTCCTGTTAGGCTGGGAAGAAAGGCAAGCTCATAAGCAACCTCCCCAACACGCCGCAATATCTCAAATGGGCCAATGAACCTCGGACTCAGCTTACCCTTCTTCCCGAACCTCATGACGCCCTTCATAGGTGATACCCGCAGCAAAACTCGATCACTAGTCATAAATGTCAAATCTCGAACCTTCTGGTCCACATAACTCTTCTGCCTGGATTGGGCTGTGCGAAGTCTCTCCTGAATCACCTTCTCTTTGTTTTCTTTCTTAAATGCCTTTACAATTATTAAATACTACATTTATCATTTTTAATGTGCAAATATGTGATGACATGCTATTTACTGTTGCATAAATCATGCTCAACATCATACTCCACTCGTGCGTAATCAATCCTATAGCAACGCTTGATGAGTGTTTGCGCCCTTCCTATATATCACCCTTTAAATTCAGAAAGGATTATTTGTGGTCAAACTAGTCGATCAGCAGTGCAGTCGATGATTCCGTTCCTTTCCCCCTCAAGTTGTCCACTTGAGGGTACCAATCTAGACCTCTATTGAAACCTTACTCTGATTAATTGTACATCACAGTCAAACCTAACTAGGTTAATATGTTGTCCACATAATAACCCTTTAAGACAAGCCTTGTCCAAAGTCCACCGGGGTTTCCATAATCCCAATGGACGCAACCACGATCTGTGCATTAATTTGGAGAAATAAGTGCCAATATGCTAATCACTGATGTATAAATAGTCGAATCTGGAGGGGGAGAGGGCGTAACATTATTTTTTTGCAGAAAATGAGGCATGAAGTCCCAGGTTCGGCATGATCCAAAATATGCCAAAAGATCAAGCCTGGGGAAGGTCCTTCTGGGACCAAGTAGATTAGTTTTATTTGCTTTTCCAAATGTAATAAGGCCAAATGCCATTAGTGACTTACCTTATTGTCGTTTTAATTCGTCTTATTTATTGCGTTAATAAAATGAAGCAACTATTGGCACTGAAATTCTCCAAATCAACTTGTTTCTAGGCCTACCTCTGGCACAATAAGGATCCTAAATTAGGACGCGAATTTACATTCCCGCACTATGTGTTTAAATACTGCAAATACTCTTTTCAGAACTCTTACTGACTTGGCTACCTTTTGTTTTGTTTCTTTTTGATTATTCCCATTCCCCAAGGTTGGTTCACGCATACTGGCATCATCATCTTATCATACCAGATCTAGAGGCCCTCCACCTTCTCCCCTCCAAGTATACCGAAAGGCAATGGACTGTTAGACCATCGAGGGCCCGACGAGTCCCGGGGTAGCAAGGCTGAACAACATTGTTTAAATTTTGCTTTTCTAGAAAAAGATTTCCCTTTTTTCATTTAAAAAAAAAATTATTTCCAATGTTCCAAAACGCTATTTAAATTATTGAAAATCACTTTTGTCTAACACTTTCAATGAATTGATGTTTATTATTACCACTTTTCTCTCGTATCTTTATCCATACAGCCTTACTATTTTCTATCTCGATGAACCGACAACTGTGACATGTAATGAGACAACGCAACAAAAGGATAGTGATTCAGAAGAAGAGGATGCAATACCCAAGGAGATCGTTAGAGAAGTAGAGGATTTTGAGAACAAGCCTAAGACCAACCCTGACGAAACTGAGATAATTAACTTGGGAAATTCTGAAACCGTCAAGGAGACCCGTATCAACATCCACTTGTCACCATTAGAGAAAGAGGAGTATGCTCGATTCTTGAAGGACTATGAGGACATATTTTCATGGTCATACGATGATATGACCGGATTAAGCACATCCATTGTGACCCACAAGCTGCCTACAAATCCAATGTGCCCGCCCGTAAAGAAGAAACTCAGGAAATTCAAGCCTTATATGAGCCTGAAAGTCAAAGAGGAGGTTACTAAGCAGATCAAAGCCAAGCTCCTCAGGGTAGTTGAATATCCAACTTGGCTAGCCAACATTGTGCCAGTTCCGAAGAAGAATGGGAAAGTTAGAGTCTGTGTCAATTATCGGGATCTCAAACCCTTAAAAACGTATTTTCCCGATGAAAAGGTATCATTCGTAGGAGAAGACATTGCTGAAGCCTACGACGGTTGGAGAATGTTTTTTATGGAGTGGCGAACTTCAAAGGAGTCGGCATTGGAGCCGTCTTGTTATCAGAAACTGGTCAACATTATTCAGTATCTGCATAACTCAGATTCCCTTGCGCGAACAACAAGGAGGAATACGAAGCTTGCATATTAGGACTCAACATGGCTGTTGACATGAGCATTTAGGAACTTCTAGTAATCGGCGATTCAGATCTACTTGTGCACCAGGTACAAGGAGAATGGGCTACTAAGAATACCAAAATATTTCCATATTTGCACCATGTGCAGGAATTGAAGAAAAGATTCACAAAGATAGAGTTTCGGCATGTTCCCAGAATTCAGAATGAGTTTGCTGATGCATTGGCCACTTTGTCATCAATGATACAGCATGGAGACACGAACTTCATTGATCTTATCCCAGTAAGGATACATAATCAGCCGACATATTGTGCTCATGTCGAAGAGGAAATGGATGGAAGGCCTTGGTTCCACGACATCAAAGAGTATACGGCAAAAGGAGAATACCCTGACCATGCAAACCATACTCAGAAACGCACGATTAAGAGATTATCCAATCATTTTATCCACAATGGAGGAACCATATATAGAAGAACTCTTGATTTGGGACTTCTAGGGTGTGTCGACGCAAAAGAAGCTTCTAAATTACTCGAGGAGATACATGCTGGGACCTACGGCCCGCATATGAATGGATTTGTCCTGGCAATTAAGATACTTAGGGCCGGCTATTTCTGGATGACCATGGAGATAGACTGCATCCGGTATGTTCAAAAGTGCTACCAATGTCAAGTACATGCAGATATGATAAAATTTCCACCAAACGAGCTTAATGCAACAAGCTCACCTTGGTCTTTTGCCGCCTAGGGAATGGATGTCATTGGTCCAATTGGGCCCACCGCCTTAAATGGGCATCGATTTATTTTAGTGGCTATCGACTACTTCACTAAATGGGTTGAAGCCACATCTTACAAAGCTGTGACTAAGAAGGTCGTTGCAGATTTTGTCCGCGACCCGATTATTTGTCGGTTCGGAGTTCCAGAGTCCATCATCACTGACAATGCTTCCAATCTCAATAGTAATCTGATGAAAGCCCTGTGTCAGACTTTCAAAGTCAAGCATAAGAATTCCACAACATATAGACCTCAAATGAATGGAGCTGTGGAAGCCGCCAACAAAAACATCAAGAAGATACTGAGGAAAATGGTATAAAATCACAAATAATGGCACGAGAAGCTATCATTCGCTTTATTGGGATACCGTACCACAGTCCACACATAAACCGGGGCAACTCCTTACTTGCTGGTTTATGGTACTGAAGCTGTTATTCCCGCCGAAGTGGAGATTCCTTCCTTGAGAATCATACAAGAAGCTGAGCTCAAGTAGAATGGATAAGAAGCCGTTATGAGTAGCTAGCCCTCATAGACGGAAAGAGGATGAATGCAGTATGTCACGGGAAACTTTATCAGAACAGAATGTACAGAGCCTTCAACAAAAGAGTTAAGCCGAGACAGTTCACATCGGGGCAGCTGGTGTTGAAGAAGATCTTCCCGCATCAATATGAAGCCAAAGGGAAGTTCTCTCCCAACTTGCAAGGTCCTTACATGGTTCACAGGGTACTGACAGGAGGAGCCCTCATACTCGCAGAAATGGACGGAGAAATTTGGCCAAAACCAATCAACTCAGATGCAGTCAAAAGATATTATGTGTAAATCATCTTATGCTTTTCTACATGATGTAAATTGAACTACGCTCGACCTGATTCCCGTTTAAGAGGGGATACGTAGGCAGCCCTATGGTTTCGGTCACAATTCAATAAATTTATATTTTCCCCCACAATCAGAAATTGGGGCAGAATTTTGAGGGTCGCAAGTTCAGCGATCGCAACATATAGACCCTCAAAATTCTACGGCAGAAGCAGTCGCAACGTCTTTGATCGTGTCACAGTCACTGGTTCATCTAACCAATTTCTAAAATCTATTTTACTATGTCTTCGAAAACCATGCATGCCCGCTTTTGAAATAAACTCTGTTTAGCAAATGCTACCCCGATAATTTGGACAAGATCTTCAGACAGCACGAAGCAAGTCAAGCAAGCCGACGGAGGCACGAATCTACCTCCCTCTTAAAGAAATTATGTTTTTTCTTTGAATGCAGGAACAAGGAATATGCACACCTTGGAATCACAGTATTCATAACAACAAGGATACCGAACTCATTTCCAACTAAGAAATACTCTGCCATCATCTATTATTCGTTCATCGCATGAGACTAAGCTCTGTCCGAATCTTGCACGAGGCTAAGCCCTGCCTTCCCGTTTGCATAAGGCTAAGATCTGCCTTCCATCTTCATAAGACTAAGCATTGTCTCAATCTTGCATGAGGCTAAGCCCTTCCTCCGTATCTGCATAATGTAAGGACTCGTAAAATTTTCTTGTTTAAAAATAATGCCGAACAAGTCCCCGAGTTGTTTTATTGTGGGAATCTTTGAAACAGACCTGAACTGAGTAGAAAGTACCCCGAGACTTGAAGAATGTGATTTTCCAGAAAATAGGTGCTATGCGACGCACTATGCAATCACACAGCGTGTATGCGGACCGCATAATGGTCGCATACCTAGGCAGAATACTACCCCATTTGAAGTAAACTATGCGGTCCAGTATGCGATCGCATAACGTGTATGCGGACCACACAATTGGTCGCATACCTGGGCAGTGTGTTCTGGATTTTTGGCCCATCTTGAGGGCCATTGTGCGGTCAGATCTGCGAACCGCATGTCAGGAATGACCGCATTCTTTTGTCGGGCCTTATTTTTCTAATTTTTAAAACCCGACCCTAGTTCATTAAAACACCCCTCCCCTTCATTTTTAACCATTTTCTGAACAAAATTAGAGAGAGGGTAGAGAGGGTTCTTGAGAGAGAAAGCTTCATCTTTACCAATTGGATTTTCAAAGTCACTCAGGCCTGGAAATTTCGAGTAATCATCTTCTTCTTCATTCTAACAGGTAAGAATCCCCAAACCCTTTTCATTAGTTTTCTGATTTTAAACAAAAGGGGGACTCTCATGAATTGATTCTTGAAAATATAAGTTTATACCTCGCATGCATGATCACTAATGTCCATAATCTAGTAAGAGGAAGTGGGTTGGGGTAAAGTTCACAAATAAGGGGTTGGCAATCTAAGGGGCGAGTCACATAGCAGTTGATAAATGCTTAAAAAGAGTTCAAATTTTATGCATGGTTTCCAATTCTGAGTTGAATATGTTTAACTTTGAACTAGATTGACGGTACTAGTCGGTCCGGTGATTTGTGAGTAAAAGTTGAAAAGGAATTTGAACCCCAGGTATGTATGGCTAACTTTAACCTTCGTAGAATCCTCTTGTTGGGTTCGAGTATGT
>ML327121.1:0-15740 GCA_005239505.1 Nicotiana paniculata
AATCTTTCACTTCCACATATGTCTTGAACATCTTCTTGTCATAACAGACATGAATAGTAGCACTCGAATCTAGCCACCAGTCTTGAGTATTTGTAGCAGCGGTAGCCATATTTAATTTGGTGACCATACCAATTTGCATTGCAGAAACCATGGCAACCAGTCCTTGGGCAGAATTTTCCACTACGTTTGCCTTTTCAGATTTTTCAATCATTCCATACTTTTCTGTATTGCCTGCATTGAAATTTATTCCTGCCTTTCTATATCTACAATCCTGAATCATATGGACTTTCTTATCACAGTGATGACAACTAAAGTTCTTTCTCTTTTTAAAAGAAGACTTTTTGAAAACTTTTAGATTCTTGTTCCCACTTCCTGAATCATTCTGACTGACAAAATTGACTGCGGAACTCGACAGAATTTTCCACTACGTTTGCCTTTTCAGAATTTCCAGATTTTTCAATCTTTCCATACTTTTCTGTATTTCCTGCATTGAAATTTATTCCTGCCTTTCTGTATCTACAATCCCGAATCATATGGACTTTCTTCTCACAGTGATGACAACTAAAGTTCTTTCTCTTTTTAAAAGAAGATTTTTTGAAAACTTTTAGATTCTTGTTCCCACTTCCTGAACCATTCTGACTGAAAAAATTGATTGCGGAACTCGAGGGCTGACTAATAGCATCACGAGCACGAGTCTCACTTTCAATTTGACTGTGAGTAAAATTGTTCCACGGTCATTTTATCCATTGAATGTAGGATTTTCTTTCTATAGTCATTCCAAGAGGAAGGCAATTTCGAAAGAATAGCACCTATTTGAAGTGCAACGGGAATTTTAACTTCAAGATCACTCATTTTTGATACTAAGATTTGCAGTTCATGAATCTGATCCATTATGGGCCTAGTATCAAATATTTTAAATTCAAAGTACTGCAAGGCCAGGAATTTGTCGATACCTCATTTTTCATTCTGGTATGCAATTTGTAAAGCAGTCCAAATCTCCCTTGGCAACTTCAGATTGCAGTAGAGATCATAGAGTCGATCTGTCAAGGTATTCAGAATATGACCACGACACAACAGTTCATCATGCTCTCGTTTCTTCCTTTCTTCCTTGACTTCATCAGAATCTTCTATTGTGGGCTCAGGCATCGCAGGCAAGGCCGAATCAAGAACATAGTAGATATTAAGAGTAGACAGCAAGAATATCATCTTGTCTCTCCATCGGGTAAAATTTGTTCCATCAAAGCGATCAAGTTTGATGAACTCTTTCGGATTCTCAACAACAGACATCAATTTCTCCATAGTAGGATAACTCTTTAAGATTGTTAGAAAAATAATAATAATAAATTGCTTTGAGGCGTGAAAAATGATTATCCTTAAAGAGTTATCGCATGTATACTAATTTAGGGAAATACAAACGATTCTTTTCAGGATATAACAAAGCCTATAATAATACTTGTGATTTTTTATCTTCACTTTGTTGGAAGAACGTCTATTTATAGAGCAACCATCGGACCTTTTCAAAACAGATGTGTTTTTTCCTATAAACAGACACATCTGTGAATTCAAATAAATTTAAAAAATTAAATTTTAAATAAACATATTTACTTGTAGAAATAAATAAACTATAAATTATTTATTTTAGGTCCTACCTGGCCCGTGCCCCAAGTCCAAGTCCAAGTATTTGATATATTAATATATATAATATATAATATATGTATTTGCACACATAGAAAAGTATGTGTTCTAAATTAAACACATAAAAGGACAAGAACTTAAAAGGCACACAAAATGACCTTGTAAGATATGGGACAAGTCCCACTTTTCAACTTATATACAAACTATCTTTCGGTGTGTGTGTATGTGAGTAAGAGAGATATTTTCCCTTGCTAATAAGAACAAACATATGATGATAAAAGCAATGTGTATAAAGACAGATTATGACTTATTAGATTTTAACAAATTTAATCAATTTTTACTCTCCTTAAATATTTTGCAGCATCTTTTTGCCTATTACTTCTTTTTTTGGTTAAAAAAAGTAATAATTCGTGTGCAAAACAGACTTGAAAAAAGTGGCAGTCTCACAACTTTTAAAAGAACCTAACAGCTAACACATTGAAAAATAGACTCTAAATTAGCATTATTTGCTTGAACATAAATGAAATATTGAAGGCATATACATATGTGTAAATTCTAAGCATTTCTAAGCATAATTCGAATAAATATTCACTAATCTTCTCTTTTTCTCGTCCTTTTGTTCCAAAAAGTAGGATCTCAACTTTTGCTAAATCAAAACTATAAAAACTAATTAAATTTGCTCCACTGACAAACACACAGACACACACAATAATGTGTACAATTTGATCTAGTATTGATGATGACTTAATTTCTCATTTTTGCAAAAATAGTAAACCATTAATTACAATCTGATAACGATTTAAGGCTTTCACATTGGCTAACAAAAAAGGAAAAGAAATAGATGTGGGTATTTTTGTACACCTATGACGTCACTAGCATCACCATTTTAGGTATTAGTAAAGCATCAAAGTTTATCATATTTACAAAAATATACTAAATAACAAAAATTTTAGAAAAAAGACTAATCGAAGATCAAAAGGTTCTTGAAATTAGTGGCATGTAGAAAGATCCAACGTATTCCAAATAAGGGCTTTAGGGTATCGTTACATTTTTTAACACAAGAGGGTAAGGGGAGTACTATACATAAAGGTAAAATAGACCTTGAAATAGTATCACAAGAGGTGAGGTTAGTTTTAGGGTAAAAACTTTGTGCATCACGTGTTTACCCCAAGCAAATAAATAAATTGCACTTGTCTCTATATTTAACTACAATTGTTAGTACTTAACTACGGTTGCTACCTTTTATTTTATACATGATTTTAAATAATAATATAAAATTATACTTGATCACCTTGTTATTCCCTTGTGCTCTAAACGGCAAGTAGATTGAATAAAATTAGTGAATCATTTTTATCAATTCTTGTGGCCAAAATATTCCAATAATCATTTATTTCTTGTGGCCAAGATTCTTCAATAATTATACTTTTGGTTACTGTTACGATCCAAATCTTCCTCCGTAGGATGTCGTGACGGCACCTAGTCTCTACGACTAGGTAAGCTTAACAAATTGCAGATCAACAGAAATAAAAACAGAATTTAACAACTAGACTGCAACGGATAACTATAAAATGATAAAATACCGCTCGGCGTGTACAAGCAACCCAGTACTAGAGTATACACAAGGTTCCCAAAATCCGGTAATCATAAGTCACAAGCTACAGAAGAAAACTAGTATCTCTATACACCAGAGTCTAAGAAAGTACGAAAAATGAGGGGAAGAGAAGGAGACTCCGAGGTTTGCGGACACGCAGATGTACCTTGAAGTCTCCATACAACAGAAGAGTAACGTGAGTACACCACAACGGTATCCAGTAAGTGTCAAACCTAACCTCGGTAGAGTAGTGACGAGGTCAAGCCCGGGCACTACTGGGATATAATAATAAGACAGATGATACAATAAAATGAAGAAAGACGGAGAATTTAGCACAAAGAATTCACAGAGAAATAACAACACAGCACAATGAGATAAACAACAGGGGTGCTCCCGAGATACCGTCTCGTAGTCCCAAAAGTAAATACTCAACATGGGATCTCCCAAAAGTAAATATGCAAGGAGATCTCCCGAGGTACCGCCTCGTAGTCTCAAAAGTAAATGTGCAGGGGGGATCATCCAAGGTACCGCCTCGTAGTCCCAAAAGTAAATATGCAAGGAGATCTCCCGAGGTACCGCCTCGTAGTCTCAAAAGTAAATGTGCAGGGGGGATCATCCAAGGTACCGCCTCGTAGTCACAAAAGTAAATGTGCAGGTGGCTCCCGAGGTACCGCATTGTAGTCCCAAAAGAAAAGGTGCAGGGTATCTCCCGAGGTACCGCCTCGTAGTCCCAAAAGTAAACACACAGCTCAAATCGGTGGGGAAAAAAAGCAATTAACAGCAAGAATTCTACAGCTAAGGTTGATACGAATCAAGTAAGGGAAGGAATTCAACTAAACATGCTGCACAGATTTCAAATAAACATTTAAGATACATAGACATGCGAAATTAGGCTAAACAGTATAACTAAACATGCTGGTATAACTCAATTAAGGTGTAACAGGCTACTACTCAGTGAAAAATAGATTTTACAATAATTAGCCCGTTTATGCATTCGTCACCTCGCGTACACGAAGCTCACATATCACAGAAGTATCACAACAGTACCAGATCCTAAGGAGATTTACCACACACAAGGTTAGGCAAGCCACTTAACTCGAACCAAGCTCAATCAATCAATAAGAATGCTCTTTCCTCGATTATCTGACTCTGAATGGCCCAAGTCTAGCAAAAAATAATTACATACTATAGATACAACTATAATAGACTAATCTAATTAATGAAATCAAGACTTTAACAAGAATTTCGAAAATCGCCCTAAAAGGTCGACCCGGGCCCACGTCTCAGAATCGGATAAAATTCACAAAATACGAACACACATTCATCCACGAGTTCACTCGTACCAAAATTACTAAAATCCGACGTTAAAATCTCAGTCAAAACTCAAATTTTTGGTTGAAGAACTTTTCCCAATTTTCTCAAGCCAAATCCGAAATTAAAAGGTGGAATTAACGATAGATTAGTGGAATATAACCAAAACAAGTAAAGAATCATTACCCAATCGATGCCTCAGAAAATCCTTGAAAATTTCGTCCAAATCCGAGCTCTCTATATCAAGTTTTGATAAAAATGGCTAAAACCCTCGTTTTTTAAATGTTATAGTCTGCCCAGGTGAAACCTTCTTTGCGAATGCGACCCCACTCTCGCGTTGACCCACTCTCGCGTTCGCGCTGAACAAATAATTACTGACAGGAAATTCCTCCTCCGCGAGCGTGAGTGACCTCTCGCGAACGCGTAGTTTCCACTGACTGCTTCTTCGCGAACGCGGCGCTTACTACGCGAACACGTAGAACAAATGCCTTGGGATCCCAGCTGCCCTACTTCCTCTATGCGAACGCGATTTTCTTCATGCGTTCACGGTGCACCCCTGAACAGACCTTCACGAACGCGATGCACAATTACTCTTCTGCCACCAGCTCCTCTTCGCGAAGGCGGAACTCCTCACGCGAACGCGAAGAAGGAAATCAGCAACTGGACACCAGATTTGTCAGCAACTCCTACAAGTCCAAAACTAGTCTGTTAACCATCCGGAATCCACCTGAGGCCACCGGGACCTCAACCAGACATACCAACAAGTCCTAAAACATCATGCAAACTTAGTTGAGCCCTCAAATCACATCAAACAACAAAAAAACGTGAATCATACTCCAATTAAAACTTAATGAACTTTGGAACTTCAAACTTCTACAACCGATGCCGAAACATATCAAATCACGTCTGATTGACCTCAAATATTGCACACAAGTCTATTTGACATTACAGACCTACTCAAACTTCCAGAATCGGAATCCAACCCCGATTATCAAAAAGTTCACTTCCGGTCAAACTTCCTAAAAATTTAACTTTCGTCATTTCAAACCTATTTCAGCTACACACCTCCAATTCACAATCGGACACGCTCCTAAGTCCAAAATCACCCAACAAAGCTAACGGAACTGACGAAACTCTATTTCAGAGTCGTCTTCACACAGTTCTAATTACGGTCAAAATCTTAAAATTTAAGCTTCCATTTTAGGGACTAAGTGTCCCAAATCACTCCAAAACCACAAACAAAGCTCCTGGTAAGTCACATAAGCAGAAAAAGATACGAAAAAAGCAGTAAATAGTGGATCGAGGCTAATACTCTCAAAACGACCGGCCAGATCGTTATAGTTACGTGAATTTTACTGGCCAGTTAATTGCGAGGAATAATTGTAGTTAATTAGATCCCTCTCACTCTACTTTTCTAGCTTTAGATATCACAGGTTTTGAAGGTTTAATTAATTTACAAAGCAGGGTGGACAAATTTTTTTTTGGTTGTAGTAATATGACAATCTTACATTTGATAAACTAAATCTTTCAAGAAGATTGATGGAACTATAACAAAGACATAACGGAGCCCTAAAACTTTTTTATTATGGCTCTGTTATCTTTTTAGAAAAATTATTTATTGAAAAAAGACTCCTAATAACACCCGATGCACCCCCGTCCCCCAAATTCTTTTAGAGTTTGGTTCAGCTCTTCGGCAAATGCTCCTATTCTTCTTTCTCTTTTTCTTTTCTAGTTTTTTTTTCAAAAAAAGTAATTGTGAACAACTAATTTTTGACCACACCTAAGTTTTATACTATTTTAGCGTAAATATTTCTTTCAGGTCTAATTTTCAGATTTTTAAACTTTTATGTTACTTTTAATAGGTTTATATTAATAAAAAAAATTAAAATTTAAAAAAAATGTTCATATATTTATAGTACAAATTTTATTTCTAGTTGTATGGAGAAAAAGAAAATTTGCAACAAAAAAAAAATTGTGGTTTCTTTTAATTTACATTTTTACTAAAAGCTAGTGCTTTATGTATTTTCTTAGTATCATTCAAATTATAGCGTAAATATTTAATTAAGTTTATTCATTTTTTTTTTGTCTAAAAGAAGTAGGTTAATATTTTTATTTAATAAAAAAGAGTTATTAAAAAGATTTTATATATATATATATATATATATATATATATATAAATATATATAAAATACTAAAAAGTAGCACCCCATGTCCTATTCCCCACTTTCCCATTTTCACCACTCACAATCTCACGTCCCCACTTATAACTCTTTTGCACAAGAGTAGATAACTAATTTTTATCTTCTTTATAAATAAGAGGGGGGACGAAGTAACAGAGAAAGGATTTTCTTCTTCAGCAGAAAAGAAGAGAACCAAGGACCTGAAAAACCCCTCACAGTCGTAGACCCCTAATACACTAGAACTATTTCTTCTTCTTCACAAAGACAGCCGCTCACCACCAACCTCCCTCCTCTTTACTGTTGCCGCCGGCCGGCATCCATAGCATACGTTCAGACGCTGAATTCTTTTCGTCACTCAAGTTCCGATCATGTTTGGTGAGGTTTCCAGCGAAGCTTTCCGGTGGAGATCTGATCTGCGTTTCCATCGCTTAGCATTTCCAAATTGTCAAACAATCAAATTTCAGATTCACTTTGAAGGTTTATTTCTCCCTTGCTTACTATTTTGGCTATATTTTATGTTTCTGGTAATTTTGTTAATCTATTTTGATCTGGGTCTTTGGATTTGATGTCTCGCTTCTCTTTTCATGATTCCTTAGCAATATTTGGTTGTTTTCTTTTTTTTGTTCTTTTTGTTAATGTTTGTCTGTTTCTTTCGTTTACTTTATCTTGGGAGTTTTTTTTTTAAATTTCTGAAAAGAGATCACTGATCATTAAGAATTCCACTTTGATTTTAGTGACTTTGAAATATTGAATTGGGTTGTGGGGGTAAGTACTCGAAAAGACAAGAATCTTGTCAATTGAAGTTAAATAAAATTCAGGCTCTGGTCATGGTCTATGTATAAATTGGGTTTAATACTAAGTTTAATTGTGCTTTATTTGTTACAAATAGTTAGGAGCGTGCTTAGGCCGAACACTCATGTAGGCAAACTTTAGGATTTTTGACCTACACGTTACATAATTACGGGCTTCAAATTAAGACCGAAGTATGCATTCGCTCGACTTTGGCCAAATAATTTTAATATTAAATAAGGGCTATTAATTATGTATTCGCACGCGTGACATGATTTTTAGCGCACTAAACAAAATGAGTACACGTACGCGTGACTCGTTTCAAAATAATTCTGTATTTTAGGAATAATAAAGTAATTTTCTTACTAAAAGGCTCTAATATTTTTCCAAGAGAATACTCACAGTATGCCCTTTACGTTCTATTTGTTTCAATGTATGTAAAGATGTATATCCTGATGTTTCCATTAGTCTTTAAAAAACTATCAACTTTGCATGGCAACAAAAAAAAAATAATAATAATAATAATAATCCTCTATTAATCTTCAATGTAGAAATTCACGTAAAATTTTGCATAGTAATTTTTGTGCAAATTGCAAGCTTTAATCGAAGATGAAGTAGTAACTATGTATATAGTTTAGTAACTAGTATATAGTTGTAGTGAATTGCTTCAAGTATGATAAATTGAATATTGTGTATGTGCCTTTTAACTTTAAGAGCACTTAGTTCGTTTTATTTCTTTGTTCAAATTTTACTTTTTACAATTTTTTAGAAAATAATAAAATTATACAAATAAATGTCTCAAATCTGAAAGAGACAAAATAATTGAAATACTCTATAACGCTAGAAAACTTTAGATGTACTTTAAATATTAGCCCATGTGTTCATACCCGAACCTTGGATTAATACGCTTGAATAATAAAAGGATCATGTGCGCATTCCGCGTCTCGATGACTTTAAATTTAAAATAATTATGTTATAACCATGTGTACATTTCGTACCTTGGTTTAATATTTAATTTCAAAGAATAATACCTTGTGTGCGTACCGCATCTTGGTAAAAATAATTAATAAAAATACAATAATTAATTAAGTGGTAGTAGGCAAACCATAATCAATAAAATATAAGAATATCCAAGAATTGATTTAAGCCGGACATTAATCAATAAAAGCGACCGTGATAGAACCGCGGGACTCGAGGGGTGCCTTATACCTTCCCTTCGGTCAACAGAATTCCTTACTCAGTCTTCTGTTTTCGTAGACCATAAATAAAGAGTCAAACCTTCCTTTTGATAAGGGATTCAAAATAAAAGGTGACTTGAAACACCAAAACTCAATTTCAAGTGGCGACTCTAAATAATAAATAGTCCCTTTTCAAAACGTCACTTTAATTGGAAAAACTCTTCTAACTCAACTTCGTAATAGGGTTGCATGGCAAAAAAGAGGTGTGACAGCTCTGGCGATTCTGCTGGGGAAAATTAATAAGAATTCGAGCTTTGTGCATTGATTCTTGTTTGGATTTTATCATGTTTTGTATATTATTGTGTTTGGAAGCCTAATGTGCTATTTGTCGCTTATTTACCGCTTTAAATTTTATTTGAACTGTGATATAAACTGTATCCTCTCTCGCACCCCTCTAAGTCTTCTGATAGGTACTTATGTTGTGTTTGCCTACCAGCATTACAAAATTTCTGTCTTGAGATAAAGCCAGTTAGCCTACCAGCTTCTGGTGAAGGATTTAGTCACACATTTTTAGGCGGGAGAGTTGTCAGCTAGCCAGTGTTGTTCTACTACTGGTGACGCTTGACGCTCCTCGGCTCGGGTTGTCCACCCGGGTAAGCCAGGTCTAGATACCATCTCCTTTAGGATTTGAAAACTTAGAAGAANTGGTCGGGCCCGTCTAGGACAGGTACCTATTTTTCGGACCAAAATGTTCATATTTATGTGCTATATGTAACATTATTTGGTAGGCTTCATTCAAATGTTGACCGGCTTTAGGATAGATCGATTAAACAGATGAGAGAGAAAGAGAAAATTTCCTCCAAGTTTTCATAAATTTTTTTTTTTTTTTAAAAAAAATTGAAGGGTTCTAGTATGTAAAAGCACGATTTTCAAATTTTTATTTATTTATTTATTTTGACCGAACTACGCAGGTTTGATTCTCACCGAATGTGAGATACGTAGACAACCTTCATCAGGTTCAACCCCATTTTTAAAAAAAAAATAAAAAATATATATATATACAAATATAAAAAAATAAAAATAAAAAAAAGAGTGTATATGACTATTATTTTTTTTTCTCTCTAGTCAAAAAACAAAAATAATAATATAGTCACTTTGTTAGTTTTTTCTCTTTCGACCAGTTTTGCCTATGTGCTCGGTTCTTTTGGCGAAGTAGCCTTAAAACATTCCTTGAAAACTTTGGTTTTTGTTGTTATTTTTATGGAGTCAAAACCCGAGAAATTGGATTTTTCGTGTCAATAATATATATGATTAAAAAACTAATCATGTGTCTGGATAAATAGGTACAACATGAGTGGGGAAAGAGGTAAATCTGAAAAGAGGCCCAGGTCAGAAGGAATACCGGATTTTCTTATTGTTGATCAAATACCACAATTGTTGTGGGATTGGTGGAGAGATTTTAAGGAATATGAGTGAAACCAGATAAAGAAGTATTTGGGATATTTGGTTCATATGATAACGATCAAGCCTAGGAGGGATGTGATCGAAGCTTTGATTCCACACTAGGATCCTAAAAATAATGTGTTCCATTTTACAAACTGTGAAATGACTCCAACCTTGGAGGAAATTGCCCATTTTCAGGGGTGGGGCCGCAATCTTCGCCTCCAAAGGCCCATTGTACCAAAAAATGTGAATGAGGGTAAGTTTCTGAAGCTCCTAAACATAAATTACGGAGAGTATGAAGGTTTAGGAGGCAAATGGGTTAAGTTGGGATTGTTGTTTCGCATGTACGGCCTAGAATGCAATTTTGAAAGGAATGTGGGAAAATTAAAATCGAAGGAAGACAAGGAAATATGGAAGATACACAGGAGGTTTGCATTTATGGTTGCTTTTTTTGGGCGTGTAGTTTTTCCGGAAAGGGAAGGACGCATTGACATCCGCTTGGCAGGTGTAGTTGAGGCTCTGACCTCAAAAGGGGATAATTATAATTTGGTCTCTATGATTCTTTCTTCCATTGTTCGTACTTTAACTAGATGTAAATTGGGCGCGCGAAACTTTGATGGTTGCAACATTTTGTTACATATATGGTTTTTGGAGCATTTTTACCGTCATCCTACTATCACTAATTTTAGTGAGCTCTGGCCCAATCACACTTATGATCACCAGAAAAATATTGACAAAAGTGACTTACCATAAGGGATTGATGCCTGGAAAAAGTTGCTTCTTACTTTGTCAGCCAAACGAATCACTTGGAACTACGATTGGTTTTCCTCTAAAGAGGTCATTTGTGAGTCTGCATATCATTCTTATTTGGTACTTATAGGATTGGATGGTGTTCAGCCCTATGCTCCGCTTCGTGTGATGCGCCTGTTTGCACGACTACAAGAGGTGCCGCCAGTACGAGATATGAGCAAGTTCTGTTATGATTTTGGTAAAGATCAACCTAATGACGAAGAAGAAATTATGAAAATCTGGTATGCAAGTAAAGTCTCGGAGTTGAATGAGATGGTAGAAGATCGAGATCGTTTAGAGGTGATCCCTGAGTATATTACTTGGTTTCATGATCCTTCATCATTTAGAGATGGGCCTGAGGGGTCTAACAGGAGGAGAAATGATCATAGAACTATAGAAAAGCTGAAAGAGGAATTGGAGCACGCCCAGATGACCATAGCCAAACAAGCCGGAGTCGCTCAGATCCGTTTAAGTCTTGAGAAAGATTATCAATCTGCCTTAGATAACATGGATAAAGATTTAATGCATGCTAAGAATGAGGCAGCCCGCTTAGAAGAAGAACTGGCAAACACGATTGGTTTAGTCTGAAGAGTTGAGGCGAACAAAAATAAGTTGCAAGAAGACTTGAGTACCATCGAAGAGGATGCGCACCAACAATAACTAGAGTTTAATCAACAAAAAGAGCAGTTTGAAAGAGAAAGAGCACGCTGGATATGCTCAAAGGGTCAGCTTTATGCACAATTGGAAGAAATAAAAAGGCAGAAGTGGAGTTATCAGCACGCAAATTTTGAGGCAGAGCGGCGTCAGTGGATGATTGAGAGAGGTGTGTTAAACCATCGCATTGAATAATATGAGGGACGTGAGGCTCAGATGAGGCACGCCCTCAACAATACCCAGATGTGGTTGCAGAATTGTCACGTGAATATGGGGCAAGCCAGAGAGCAGGTACTTCGATTGGCAGAGAAATCAGCATATGTTCATGATGATCATCACCATCTAAGAAATGAGGAAGTTGGTCAACAGGCACGTGCCATCGTCCCACAGTTGCCTGCGGTGTTTCAAAATTTGTACGAGACTTTGGGGGGAGAGTGGAGGCCAAGAGATGTTGATCATTGATGATATCAGTTTAAGGAAGAAGACATTTGAAGATTAAATTTTTAGTGCAGTCCATTAGTTCTTAGTTTCATATTTATTTGTCGCATTTTTAATTTTATATTTGGAGTCTTTTGTTTTTTTTATCAAAGTTTGTTTTATTCCAGTCATGTTTTTCGATTCAGTAGAGTCAGTTTGTATATATTTCCTTGTCTCTCATTATTAAAAAAAGAAGAAGTTTGGCTGAAAAATATTTTAGTTTGTTTTTTTTTTAAATAAAAAAAAATTGTTATTTTCCTCCTGAACTACGTAATGGTCTGATTCATGCGGCGTCATGATACGTAGGTAATCCTCATCGGATGCGATCATAACCATAATTAATCTGGGGGAAAAAAGAAAAAAAAGAGAACGCTAAATTCAAGATGAAATAAACCAATAAACCAATAATCCGGGATGAAACATGAAGCCAGTCAAACTCATTCTAGAAATGAAAATGGCATTAGGTGCATGACATATAATGTGTGATTACATAATGCCTAACTCTAACACGTTTGTTGTTTTTCATCTAAAGATAAGTTAAACAGAGGTGGTTGGTTTGTGGTTTAAACTGGCGACTCACCCTTACAACACGAGATCAAAAGGAAAAAGTAAAATGGCAAACAATAGTAAGAATGAGTCAGATAATGATGATGTCCGTGGACAATTAGTCGAACAAGGTACGGGACTGGTTGAAGAAGCAAGAGTGTTGAAGCAACAATTGGCAGAGATGTACCAAGCTTGGGTGAATGGACAAGCACCGCCCCCACTACCCATAGGGCCTTCGGACAATCTTCATAGTGTGTCAGTTGCAAGTCAAGTGCCCATCTCCATAACAAGTAACCCATTGTACCAACCTGGATTCAGTCTGAACATTAACCTTCCCACTATCCCCAGTACCTCTATTCCACGTCCTCTAACTGCACCACTCAGAAATGACCCACCTACTGTACCCATTGTCCATACCTTCATTGTCCCTCAATCGACTCTTGCTCAAAAGTCCAACAATGATCCACAATTGAATGCTCATGATGCTCAACATTACTCTCCAGAACTGACTTTCAAGGTTCCAGATTCATACAAGCATACTCCTCAGAACATGTTCTCAGTTGAGATCAAAAATCCTGACAAGAATATAGAACAAGAGGAAATGACTAGAAAAATGAAGAGCTTGGAACAAACCATGAGAAACATACAGGTTTGGGAGTCCACAAGAGTGTGTCATTTAATGATCTATGCATGTTCCCCAATGTCCATTTTCCACCCGGTTTCAAGACCCCCAAGTTTGACAAGTTTGACGGGCATGGTGATCCCATCGCCCATTTAAAGAGATATTGTAACCAATTAAGGGGAGCAGGAGGCAAAGAAGAACTACTCATGGATTATTTTGGGTAAAGTTTGATTGGAATTGCTTCAGAATGGTTCATAGATCAAGACATCTCTCACTGGCATGTGTGGAACGACATGGCTCAAGATTTTGTCCAACAGTTTCAGTACAATATTGATATAGTTCCAGACCGTTCCTCTCTCGTCAATATAAAGAAGAAACCAATAGAAAGCTTCAGATAATATGCAATCAAGTGGAGAGAGCAGGCTGGTAGGGTCAAACCCTTGATGAAAGAGGCAGAAATGATTGACTATTTTCTCCAAGCTTAGGATCCTGATTACCTCCATTACATTTTGGCCGTCATAGGTAAACCTTTCGCTGAGGCGATTAAGATTGGTGAAATAGTTGAGAATGGCATGAAATCGGGAAAAATTGTGAGTCAGGCAGCCCTTAAGGCGACCACGCAAGCAATTCAAAGCGGGTCGGGTAGTTTTGGAAACCGGAAAAAGAAAGAGGAAGGATCCATGATGGCATCTGGGTTCAGAGGAGTTCAAAGAGAGGTAATTCCTTCTTATGTGTAGTTCCAATAGGGACAATCCAATTCTCCTCAACATTACTATCCACCTCAGGGTCCCCGACACTCAGTTCCTTCACAATAATACACAGTGCTTAATGCTCAGGCTTATGCTAGGCCTCCCAATCACCAGCAATGGCGGGCACCGATCCCACAAGGCTCCCGTCAACTTCGCCCGAATTTTCAGGAGTCATATAATCCTCGTCCCCAACAAGGATATGTGAGAGAGGAGGATCCAAAGAAAGAGTTCACTCCGATTGGAGAATCATATACAAGCCTATTTCGAAAGTTGATGCAGCTGAAGTTGATTGAACCTGTCATGCCGCGTTATGTGAATCCAAATTCAAAAGGTTTTGACTCAAATGCAAGATGTGAGTATCACTCTAATAACCAAGTTCATAGTACCAAAAATTGTTGGACATTAATTAAATCCATTGAAAATTTTATTGAAGCAAAGGCAATTGTGGTAAAAAACAATGAGGATACTCCTAATATCACAAACAATCCACTCCCAACTTATGATAATACACATTTTATTGGGATGATTTTTGATGATCGGTATTATAAGCAGTCTACCAAGACAGAGATGGTTGTTGGAACCATAGGGCAATATCCAAAAGTGATAGTAATCTCGCCGCAATCGGCACCGTTGATTGTGAAAGGTGCGAGTTCCAGTTCAAACCTATGTTCTGAAAAAGCGGTTCTCTATGTCCCTAGAAGCACAAAATAGGTTGAGGTTCAATTGGGTGGGCCAAAACTTTACGTCCCTGGAGGCATTCAAAAGATTGTTCCAAATAAGGGCTTGAGAAATATAACAGAGCCGGTTGTGATCCGACCTGCTGCACAGCTCCCAGTGACAAACACAAAAGTTATTCCCTAGAATTATAACAAGACTGTTATGACATACAAAGGAAAAGAGATAGTTTAAGAAGTAGATCAAATGGGGGGCTTGACCCGTTATGGAAGGTGCTATTCACCAGAGGAATTGAGAAAAGATAAGCAAGCCAGGGATAGTCACTTTCCAGTGAAAGAACCCGTTGCAGAAAAAGAAGCGGAGGAATTCCTTAAGAAGATGAAAATGCAAGACTACTCAATCATTGACCAACTAAGGAAAACCCCTGCTCAGATTTCTTTGTTATCTCTGCTTTTGCACTCAGAAGAACATCGCCGTGTGTTGATCAAAACTCTGAACGAAGCATATGTCTCAGAAAAGACAACGGTGAATCAGCTAGAAAAAATGGCTGAAAGATTCTTTGAAGTGAATAAGATTTCTTTCAGCGATGATGATTTGCCTGAGCAAGGGGCTGGGCACAATAGAGCTTTGCATCTTACGGTCAAATGTGAAGGGCATTACGTGAAAGGAGTGGAGTCATGATTGACGGAGGCTCAAGTGTATATGTATTCCCTCTTTCTACAAGAGCTGAACATTGACACTAACAGAATTCGAACTAGTAATGTCAGCATCAGAGCTTTTGATGGTTCAAGAAGAGACACTATTAGGGAAATCGAACTCACCATGACAATCGGCCTGGTTGATTTTAACACTGTCTTTCAAGTGTTGGATATGAAAACTTCCTATAATTTTCTGTTGGGAAGGCCGTGGATCCATATTGCTAGAGTTGTACCATCCACCCTACATCAAATGGTAAAATTCGAGTATGATAGGCAAGAAATTGTTGTTCATGGGGAAGACGAATCATCATTCTATAAAGATCCGTCCATTCCATGTATCGAGGCCAAGGAAGGATGTGAATCCCTCATATATCAAGCATTTGAGGTGATTGAAGTGGACCAA